>VKOC01016257.1:0-185270 GCA_009364415.1 Spea multiplicata
CAGAGGAGTAGTCCGCACAGGGCGCCAGAACACCTAAGGCCGGCTCTGGTCTCAGTGCCAATGCAGCTCTGATGCAGCAGCATTCCCCCCTTCTCTCTACAAGGCTGGTTCTGTCTGGTGCAGAAGGAGTTAATCCCTGGGGTTAAGATGTGAAATAAACAACCAATACAGTACTTCCCGTTAATCTTAAACCAAATTGCCTTTTTTAACAGGGCAGTAAAAATGTGGAGCTCGGACACAGATTTGGGGCACTTGTATTTTGGGAGGGGGTTTATGTGTGGTTTTACTGTCCACTGGGTCAGGATTTACATGAGAGCTCTATGGCCAGTATTCGCACATGGGTCTGATATCCAGCAGGTTTCAACCATAAGCAGGGAACTGCACGTGTTTATCACAGCAACCACTACTGGGCCAAGGTGGGTTGGGTGCAAATACGAAGCTGTGTGCAAAGGAGGACCTGATGGAGAACTGTGTGTGGTTTGTTGTGTCTATTGTATGTAAATTACCCCCTTGTACTGTTTAAATACTAGTGCGTTTCCAAATAAACCGAGTCCAGTTTTCACCTCAACATGAGTGCTCTCTGATGCTGGCATCAGAGCAGGAGCACCAGGGAGGAGATGCAGACAGCATAACTTTTTTATGAGAATAATAAAAGTTTATTATATAATCAAATTTTTTCAATAATTAATCAACCATAAAGCTGGACTCACACAGAGTCATTCTCCAGCCCGCAGGAAAGGAAAAACCCCAGAGTTGGATGAAACCTTTTGAGAAGCCATGGCTGGAAGGATTGCCCTTCTCTCTGGGCATTAAGAGGTTAATTCTATCTCGTGGATGGGGTTAAATAAAATTTTAAATTAAATATCAATAAATAATCATAAACATAGATCTGCGGGTTACAATCTTCAGACCTCTGCTGGGATCCCGACATTCTGCGAATCTCTTTGCCGGCGAGCCGATACTCCGCAGATCTCTTTGTCAGGCGACCAGCAGTTTTGGCGTTTCTGGCCGCCTGACAAAGAAATCTGCGGGGTGTCAGCTCTTCAGCAAAGAGATTCGCGGAGTGTTGTGATCCAAGCAGAGGTCTGAAAATTGTAACCCGCAGATCGATGTTTATGATCAATTATTTGCATTTAATTTTGAATGAAATGTTTCCCCATCCACAAGATAGAGTAAACCTCTTAATCCCCAGAGGGAAGGGCAATTCTTCCAGCCATGGTTTCTCAAAAGGTTTCCTCCAACGCTAGGGTTTTTCCTTTTCTGCGTGCTGGAGAATGACTCTTTGTGAGCGCAGAGATGGTCCCCTCTCGACCTGCTTTATGGTGGATTATATAGGAAAAATTTAATTGTCTATTTTAGGACAATGGTCACACTGTGTAGCTAAGCTTTGGCTAGCAACAGTGCCAACACAGAGAGCTCTATGGCCAGTATTCACACCTGGGTCTGATATCCAGCAGGTTTCAACGATAAGTCAGGAAACTGCACGTGTTTATTCATCCTCCCACAGACTAGAATAGGGACCCCTACTGGGCCAAGGTGGGCTGAGTACATAATATTAAGCTGTGTGCAAAGGAGGACCTGATGAGAACTGTGTGTGGTTTGTTGTGTCTATTGTATGTAAATTACCCACTTGTACTGTTTAAATACTAGTGCGTTTCCAAATAAACTGAGTCCTGTTTTCACCTCAACATGAGTGCTCTCTGATGCTGGCATCAGAGCAGAAGCACCAGGGAGGGGATGCAGACATCATCACTTTTTAAGAGAATAATAAAAGTTTATTATATAATCAATTTTTTTTCTATAATTAATCAACCATAAAGCAGGATGAGGAGGGGGCCACCTCCAGACTCAAAAAGAGTCATTCTCTAGTCAGCAGGAAAGGAAAAACCCCAGCAGTGGAGGAAATCTTCTGAGAACCCATGGCTGGAAGAATTGCCCTTCCCTCTGGCCATTAAGAGGTTAATTCTATGTTGTGGATGGGGCAAAATTACATATTAAATTAAATACAAATAAATGATCATAAACATAGATCTGTGGGTTACAATCTTCAGACCTCTGCTCGTCTCCCGACATTCTGCGAATCTCTTTGTAGCCCCAGTTGAAGCACTGGCAACAGGACAGATTGCCGCTGGCCTCTGCCTCGCAACTGCAATGGCTACAGGGATCCTGGGAGGTGCGGCAGTCGGCCCATCACCTCAGTGACAGCCGGGGCACCAGGGAGGGGATACAGGCGACATCCCTCTCCAGCAGCAGAAAGAGGGCCCAGAAGATGGCACAGCCGGCCCATCTCCCCAGTGACAGTCGGGGCACCAGGTAGGGGATGCAGGTGGCATTACTCCCCAGCGGCTGAGTGAGTACCCGGTAGATGGAGCTGCCGACCAGTCTCCTCAATGGCAGCAGGAACTCCAGGCAGAGGATGCAGGCAGCATTACTCCGCAGCGGCTGAATGAGTGCCTGGGAGATGACACAGCCAGCCCATCTCCCCAGCAGAAGCAGGAACTTCAGGGAGTGCATGATGGCGGCATCACTCCAGAGCAGCTGTGTGCAAAGGAGGACCTGATGGAGAACTGTGTGTGGTTTGTTGTGTCTATTGTATGTAAATTACCCCCTTGTACTGTTTAAATACTAGTGCGTTTCCAAATAAACCGAGTCCTGTTTTCACCTCAACATGAGTGCTCTCTGATGCTGGCATCAGAGCAGGAGCACCAGGGAGGGGATGCAGACAGCATCACTTTTTTTATGAGAATAATAAAAGTTTATTATATAATCAAATTTTTTTTCTGTAATTAATCAACCATAAAGCAGGATGAGGGGGCCACCTCCGGACTCACAAAGAGTCATTCTCTTGCCAGCAATAAAGGAAAAACCCCAGCAGCGCAGGAAACCTTTTGAGAAGCCATGGCTGGAAGAATTGCCCTTCCCTCTGGGCATTAAGAGGTTAATTCTCTCTTGTGGATGGGGCAGAATTAAATTTTAAATTAAATACAAATAAATGATCATAAACGTAGATCTGTGGGTTACAATCTTCAGACCTCTGCTGGGATCCCGACATTCTGCAAATCTCTTTGCAGGAGAGCTGACACTCTGCAGATCTCTTTGTCAGGTGACCAGCAGTTTTGACATTTCTGGCTGCTTGACAAAGAGATCTGCGGAGTGTCGGCTCTCCCGCAAAGAGAATCGCGGAGTGTCGGGATCCCAGCAGAGGTCTGAAGATTGTAACTCGCAGATCGATGTTTATGATCAATTATTTGTATTTAATTTTGAATTAAACTTTGCCCCTTCCACAAGATAGAGTTAACCGCTTAATGCTCAGAGGGATGGGCAATTCTTCCAGCCATGGTTTCTCAAAAGGTTTCATCCAACGCTAGGGTTTTTCCTTTCCTGCGTGCTGGAGAATGACTTTTTGTGAGTCCAGAGGTGGCCCCCCTCTCAACCTGCTTTATGGTGGATTATATAGGAAAATGTTATTGTCTATTTTAGGACAATGGTCGCACTGTGTAGCTAATCTTCGGCTAGCAACAGTGCCAACACATCTCCGGTGCAGCGACGTCCCCCTTCTCTCTACAATGCTGATTCTACGGTGCTGAAGGGGTTAATCGCTGGTGTACCAGCAGGAGGAAGCAACATTTGACGGGCACCCACCCAGCAGAAGAGCTGGCATCAGAGCAGGAGCACCAGGGAGGAGATGCAGTCAGCATCACTTCCCAGCCGATGTGTGAGTGCCTGAGAGATGGCACACCCGGCCAGTCTCCCCAGCAGCAGCTCACAAGTCCGGGAGTGAAGGAACCCGTCCTCCCACCCCAGTGGCAGATCCCAATTCACGGAGCTGAGGAAATTGTCCTTCCTCCCCAACGGCAGGTCGACAACTGCAATGGCTACAGGGATCCAGGGAGGTGTGGCAGCCGGCCCATCACTCTAGTGACAGCCGGGGCACCAGGGACGGGATACAGGCGGCATCCCTCTACAGCAGCTGACAGAGGGCCCAGAAGATGGCACAGCTGGCCCATCTCCCCAGTGACAGCCGGAGCACCAGGGAGGGGATGCAGGTGACATTACTCCCCAGCGGGTGTGTGAGTGCCGGGAGATGGCACAGCTGGCCCATCTCCCCAGCGGCAGCAGAAGCACCAGAGAAGGGATGAAGGCGACATCACTCCCCAGCGGGAGTGTGAGTCTCCGGGAGATGGCGGAACAGGTCCATCTCCCCAGAGGCAGCAAGAACTTCAGGCAGGGGATGCAGACGGCATCATTCCCCAGCGGCTGAGTGAGTCCCCGGGAGATGGAGCAGCCGACCAGTGTCCCCACTGGCAGTAGGAACTCCAGGCAGGGGATGCAGGCAGCATCGCTCCCCAGCCGCTGAGTGAGTGCCTGGGAGATGATGCAGCCGGCCCATCTCCCCAGTGGCAGCAGGAATTCCAGGGAGGGGATGCAGGTGGCATCACTCCCCAGCGGCTGTGTGCAAAGGAGGACCTGATGGAGAACTTTGTGTGGTTTGCTGTGTCTATGTATGTAAATTACCCTTTGTACTGTTTGAATACTTGTGTGTTTCCAAATAAACTAAGTCCTCTTTTCACCTCAGCCTGAGTGCTGTCTGATGCTTGGGGTGGGCTGCTATGATACTTTATTGTCTTTTTTAGGACAATAGTCACACTGTATAGCTAATCTTCGGCTAGTCTCAGTGCCAATGCAGCTCTAGTGCAGCGGCATCCTCCCTTCTCTCTACAACGCTGGTTCTGTCTGGTGCTGAAGGAGTTAATGCCTCTTGATCTTAAACCAAACTGCCTTTTTTTAGCAGGGCAGTAAAAATGTGGAATCCACTTTCAAACAAAGCTGTTTTATAACTTTTTTTGTAGCGGAGTTAAAAAAGATTATTATAAAAACTGCCTGAACAAAGGTGTTAAAGGGCTAAAAACAAACATATTATTGGCCCATCAGCAATATATTTCAAAGTCCTTCACTGTTGGGGCACTTTACATTGGGCCATATACAATTTGACAGAAAATTAATCAATTATCATCCCTCTCATGGGGACATATTGGAAAAGAAAAAGGAGTGGTTATTAAGTTAAACACAGTAGCAAGAAGCCTTACTTGTCTCGAAGCACAACTCCCTCGATGCACGCTCCAAAAAGGATCACAGTGCTGATGTCTAAAGCAATGTGTTAAGGTATGTCATATCTTTTTTTTTGTTCCTGTCACTTTATTTTTGGAGAATTCCTCATATATGTACAACTGTCAACAAATATTAAAAAATATTGTTTAAGTAAAGGATTACTGTTATCTCTTCAACACTGTAACTTGTTTAAAGCAAAACATTCATTCCATTAAAAGTAATGTGAAAGGATACATATAAATGAGGTGGTGAGTATGGCTAGGATGGTTCCCACCGGTATCGATTTCTGGGCATCTCGCAAATCTCCTGATCTGTTACTTCCAGCCATTATACCTGAGAAATAAAGAGAAAAGCAATGAAACAGCAACTACACTGAAGGTGTTGGTGACCCATTATAGTCCTCTACTGATGCCTTGGTCTGCTTTACAGAAGATACCTTTCCAAAGAGATATTACATATTTCTGTAACTGTGTACAGACAGAATTGAGTTTGTGTGATTAAAAAGACCAGTAGTTCCCAACACAGTCCTTAAGGAAATCCATCGCTCTGGTTTTTTTTTTTTACTCTCCATGCTGAACACAATATTACAATCAATAAATCATGCCCTCATGCACTGTTGGAAACCACTGCTCAGATCATTCACACTCACTATTTACTTATTATGATGTGTTTTATAGTGAATTGAAAATGATTGCATACTGTAATGGTTAACTCAAGTTGTGCCAATATAATTGAATCTTCCTCACCAGTAACAGATGGAAAAAAGATACCAACAAGCACCATGAATGTTGTGGTGATATCTGCCACAACATATATGCGATTGTTACTCTGAGATCCAGGAACAGCCACAGAACGCTGATGAGATTTCTCCAGGAGCTCTCCACTTGTCAGGTAGTTGCTCCAAAGGTTATCTGCGGAGGAAAGAAGGGAAAAATCAAAGAGTCAGAACAACTGAAAAATATCTAAATAGATCCCTGTAGCCTGGCTTAGAGAGTAGGCATTGAAGCAGCTCAGTATCAGACAAACATATGAGCCAACATGAAAAGACATCACTAAAACGTCAAAAAAATAAATATATCAAATAAAATAGTGAAGGACAATACTGTCTTCCATGTCATTTATACTGAAATACTAATGAAAACTTAAGGCCATGCAAGTCCTACCTTTTAAAATGCCGCTTGCGGCACCAGGAACAGCAGCGATCTCACTGACATTGTTCTCAAGGAAATATTCATCACAAGAGTTGGTGGAAAGATTGTATGAACCACAAAATATTTCCCACAGCTTAGTAGCAACGGTCTCATTATCCATAATTTCTGTCTTTGAGCAGATATCAAACTGGTCTCTAGAAAGCGTCCTGTTACCCAGCATACATATCCTGCACAGGAACATATCATATTATTAGCAATTTTACCAACTGAGAACCAATTAAATTATTCACACCAACAAGTCACGTCGACACAAATCTTCTATTGCGTAATGTATTAAAAATCATAAAAAACCTTAATTGGTTTAAATTTTATTTTCAACAGAAATTATATTAAAATATTTGAATACTTTAACACTTTAGCATAATATACAACTAGAAATTTCTTACAATCATATTAACAAATCATAAATCTATAAATGCATGGTATTTTGAGAGATCAGTAAAGCATATTTACTTATAATATTAGTATTTGAACTAAAAGAAAAAGGAACCACAGAAAGTGATGGGTGATGAAGACTGGACACGTTAATAACCATTCATAAATGTAATATGTAGGCACTGTAAATTTTTTGAACCCTCTATATAGAGATTTGGCTTTTTGTGAATATTATGGTTTACAAATATTACGTATTATTTACAGAGAAAGAAAATCAAAACCAATATACTTACGGATATTGAGGAGGTGCAAAGATGGATTTGATGCCACCCGCGTAGATTGACAGGATAGAAACGATGACACATGCCAGGAAGAGCAAGGCAAACTTGTTCACGTACTTCACCCCCACAAAAACGACAACCACCATCAGGGTGAGGAAAAGCGAACCATAAATTCTCATATTGTTCAGCGTCGCACTGGAATTTTCCTCAAGGTTTGGTGAATGGAAGATGGCTGCTGATGGTGCAATATAAACCTAATATTGAAGGGATATCCAAAAAAAACACATTTAATATGGTCCATAGAGCAAGCACTAGAGCACTGTGTGAAGCTTCTTGTGAAAGGAAAATGTAGCGGGTTTGTTGGTGAAAAAAGGTGTTTTGAGGGTTATTTATGGAATTTTAGCAACAGCATAAACATGATTCACAGCCCAAACAAATTACAGAGGTGGCGCATGTGCAGTGTGAATACCGATGCCCCTCATTCATATCCACACCCTGCCAAGTACTACTCCAGGTATGATTACACCCCTAATATAACTCAATTATAAGCAACAATGTTGAATTGGATAAGCAAATATGTTTTGTCATTAATCATTGATTTTCGGCTTCACAAACCCCAATTTCTGGAAGAGTAGAAATGTATTCATAATGTTCTTGCAAACTCTCTGTGATGTGTTAAGGAAAGGGAGATGACTGCTGTGTAACTTGTATATCAGCACTATATGCCTGTGTATGTGTAGGTAAAAGGTTTATATATTGATGTATGTATGCATGACACATTGACGTACATTTTCTAAAACGCTAGAAAAAAATCAATATTCTTATTTAGTATTTTATCCACTTTGGCGGCATTGAAACCAATAGCACTGTTCTGTTGCATGTCTAACAACAAAGCTTACAATAGATGTATATATTATCAATATGAACAGCCCATTTAGTCCTATTTTTTAAGTATTGCATATTTTGAAAATACGTTGAGTTGAAAACTCATAGTTCCCTCACCAGAAATATCTCAACGGCACCCAGAATGTACATTGCTCCCGCAAACGTTGTTCCGAGATAAAAGCAAAGGCCGACTGCTCCTCCAAACTCAGGTCCGAGGGATCGCGAAATCATGAAATATGAGCCACCAGCTGCAACGAGGAGACAAACGGGCAGAGGAAGGAGCGTTTATTGAAACATTTTACAGCAATGTTTTATTCAAAATGGACATTTTTCAACAGAAAAGGCAAGAAAACAAGTAGACTGAAGAACAAGTTACTCCTGATATGTTTACTGTTATCTGTACTTCTGCCCAAATACCACAGGGGCGTACCTAGAGTATTTGGCACCTGGGGCGGATCCTGTATGTGGCACCCCCCCACACACACACACTTTAAAACTGCATAGCTTCTATCGTTATATACTGGCACAGACATTGAAGGTGGTACAGCATTACCGATATCATTATATACTGAGGCATTGATGGTAGTACAGCATAACACCTATCACTATATACTGAGGCAGGCAATGAGAGTGGTACAGCATAACACCTATCACTATAAACTGAGGCAGACATTGACGGGGGTACAGCATAACACCTATCACTATATACTGAGGCAGACATTGATGGTGGTACAGCGTAATCCCTATCACTATACATTGAGCTAGACATTGACAATAGTGCAGCATAACCCCTATCACTATATTCTAAGCCAAACATTGATATGGTGTAGGCCTACCACATCAGTGTCTGGCTTAGTAGGGGTGCATCGAAATGAAAATTCTGGACCAAAACTGAAAATTCAGCATTTACTTGGCCGAAACCGAAAATGACCGCCCCCCACCATAAAAAAAACACACCAAAATTGGACAAAAAAATCAATAACAATATTTATATATATTATCATTGTTAACAGCAATCACACTCCTATCTATACCTAGGTTCTAGCATTTACTGGTTGCCTGACCATGATAGGAGTGTGATTGCTGTAAGCAATCATATATATATATATATATATATATATATATATATATATATATATAATTCACATGTGAACTCAGCACTGAAAGCATAGAATCAGACATACAAATCCCATATTTGCTGGTATACAATAAAAATGTATGGAAACAGCATTGCAGGTATAGATCAACTGGAAATCACATAAAAACTCAGCAAGGATAAAACCCCCTAAGTTACAGGCATAGATGACAGCCCTGGCGTCCACACTGCCCACATAGAACCTGACCAGCACCTAAATTACACACATAGGACTTACCACGTTGACTCCAAACAGCCCAGCATGAGTCAACTTTGTCCCCGAACAGCCCGGCCTGTGCCATCTTTGTCCCATAAACACCCTGCCTGTGTCCTCTGGTCCCCAAGGCTCAAACATCCTGATTGTGCCATCTTTACCTTTCCACAAATTAATTATACATCTATGATACACACAAACACTTTTACAGTCACTCACTAATTCACACTTTCATTCTCACAATTAATTCACACAATAATTTATTATCTCACTCATTCACACAAACTCATTATTATCCCCCTCATCCACACAATGCATCCACACATTAATTCATTATCTCACTCATTCTCACTGTTTATTTCAAGATACTTACTACCCTCTTTCTCAACCTCTATCTACCCCCCTCCCTCCCTTCTCCCCATCTATGCCCCTCCTCCTTCTCCATCTATGCCTCCTCCCTTCTCATCATCCCTCTCCTCCTTCTCCCCATCTATCCCCTCTCCTCCCTTCTCATCTATCCCCGCCATCATGCTCACCATCTATCCCCACTCCTCCTTCTCACCATCTATCCCCCTCCTCCTTCTCACCATACCCCACTCCTCCTTCTCACCATCTACCCCCACTCCTCCTTCTCACCATCTTTTACTCCTCCTTCTGCTATCTACCACCCAACTCCCTCCCTTCTCACTATCTACCACCCAACTCCCTCCCTTCTCACTATCTACCCCCTCTCCCCCTTTGTAGTTAAAGGCAAACAGGTTTTGTACTTACCATCCTGCGGTGGGAGCGCCACGCCTCCGTCTCCCTGCTCTACCGCTAGGTATGCTACTGCCACAGAGAACCTGTTCATATTGCCCTGTATGTTATGGCTGTGAAGTGCATTGTGTACAGGCTGTGACCGATGCATTAATCTACAACCCCAGTGCAGTGTCGCGGGATAGTCGGTAACAAACATTATATGGTCCAAATCACCAAAATACTGAATCTAGGTAGTTATAAAGTCAATAAAATGTGATTACCTGGTACCACTCCATTTGTGGCTATGGCACTCATTGAAATTGCTGTCAGAAGCGTCTGCAAAGACAGAAATAAGAAAATCTTTAGAGGGAGAGAGAGAGTTGCATTTGTAGGCAACAGAACTTCCTTTGATTCCAAAGTCCTATTAAGGCTAGATGAGCCGGTTCAAGCTCAAAAGTAATATCTGGATTAACACACCAGAAGGGCAAAGAAACACTAGACAAGAGACAGAAACTGCCCCATTTCAACAGTAGGTCATTTGAGATGAAGGAGAGGACCAGCATATTCTGAAGGCAGGTCAGCTCAGCTCAGCTTGCACACCAGCTATGCAACCCGGGCCTGGCTTTACCGCAGAAGACGCACCTCTAACCATAGAACATTTTGGGTATAACCTGTGTTCTTCTATTGACTAGGATTAACCGCTGAAATTAGCACCAAAGAGTCTCTATGAATTATTAATAATAGTTCTTATTTGCAAATACTTAAATATAAACAGAATGCAATAATATGTTTGAAAATCAAAGAATACAAACAATGGGCTGAAACACTTGTATACATTTGTAAAAATTGTATACATACAAG
Organism: Spea multiplicata; assembly: GCA_009364415.1. Taxonomy (NCBI): domain Eukaryota; kingdom Metazoa; phylum Chordata; class Amphibia; order Anura; family Pelobatidae; genus Spea; species Spea multiplicata. The sequence goes on from VKOC01016257.1 coordinate 10,810, forward strand.
AATAAATGTTGCAGGCCATGGTGATTACTCATAAAAGCATTACTCATACTAGTAATGTCTACATCTTTACAAAAATGGAAAAGTAAAAATTTTAACAGTTTATTACAACAGTTACATTACTTAGTAGGAACTTACAGAGCTTATTCCGGCATGGACAGTACTTTATATTTGTCCCATACATACGCCCTATGTCTTTTCCCCAGTGACATTTCTTTCAACATCAGAACATGATGTGGTGCTCGATGACTCCAAACGATACTCACACAACAGCAGCAGATCAGCACAATCAGAAGGGTCTGCAGAACTCCAGCGACACCTACTATCCAGGTGAGTCGCAGAAACAGAATCACTCCAAGTATGTTCTGCATGCAGGGTAGGTAGACCCCTATCAAGGTTCCCATGTTGGGGGACTACAAGAGACACAGAACAGAGGACATTCGGTAAATTCTTCACTTAAACTCTAATCTAGAACATAAATAAAGGACTACTTAAAGTGTAGGTCTTATCATGCATACAGAGGACACATTTCAGGAAATACAAATAGAATTTAAAATATTTCACGATGTTCTAGTGCTATTTTCAGTATAATTATTTAAGTGGAGCTTGCCAAATTGGATGGAAATATATTTGCCCTCAGAAAACTTGAAAAATGCCTTGGGTAATACAATATGCCAATGTTGCTCGGAAGGCTGACCTTAGAAACTTTCTTGTTAAGCTCCTCAGAACTATCTGAAGCCTCACGTTCCTTTGCTCCCTGAGTCAAGTTTGTATAATTGACCAAACGGCTGAGAAGGGAGGATACTTTGGGACGGATGTCGAGTTCCTCCTGAAAGAGATTAAACAATACATAAGCACTGCAAACAGTAAAACAGCAGTGGGAAACAGAAGTTCTGCAGTGACTGATATGGTAAAACTAGTACTTTGAAGCAAAAAAAATACATTCATTGCAACAGAAATTGTAGCCTCGTCAAAAGACAAGATCCACCATATCATAATTTACGTACAACTTTCAGCTAATAAAACCCAAATTGCGTATCAACAGGGGCCACATTTGACTGCCACAGGCTCGTAGAGTGAATGTAACAAGCGTCCTAACTGAACTCTCTTACTGAACCTCAACACAAGAGTCCAACAGAACAATTTTTGAGAATTCCAATTTGTTTGCACTTTCTACTCACCTCAAATAAAGCCAAATTCTGGTCATAGAACTCTTTGTTGGATTCGGAGCTGGGAAGAAAAGGCTTGTTTTCCTTGTTATCCCCATGACCTATAATGAAAGAAGAAATTGCAAAGATGAAAATATGGTTCATCAAAAACACAAAACAGTAGCTTATGGATACTAGATACCATGACCTTCAAACAGTGGCACAAGAACACAAGTTTTCCAGCTACTACTAGCAATTCGCTTAAAAAAACATCAAGTTGGAAGCTTTTGAAAGAAGAGACACAGAAATGTCATTTCAAGGGTTTTGGGGTTCCGCTGAAACTCCACTGCATATGCTGGCTTTATTAGATGCAGGAAGAGACAATGATCCGAACCTCCATAAAAATGATTGCGGGTTTCAATGTGCACGTTATAAAATCAAAGACAGATTCCAACCTGCATTTTACTTGCTCTAGGGGCTGGTGTGTAGGAGATTAGCAATAGCACAACATTCAAACCAGGTTCACCTAAACTTTGATTGCATAGACGTAATCTGATTACATCCGAAGAAGGGGCTTTCGAGGTCTTGAAAGCTTACGTGAAGCTGCATCTTACTCTAAGAACATTGGTCCACTAAAAACTTCTTCTTTCGGGCCAGTGTGATAATATCTGTTCTTGAGTTAATTGTCCTTCACCTTGCTAGCCAACTTTCCAAGCCGCAATCTGATTTTGTGCAATGTTCCCCTTTTGTTTTTTTTATTCAATTTTAGTTTTTCTAATTTAAAACCAAGGCACGGGAGGAGAAAATTGTTGGGGCAGCCAGAGAATAATTTAAATCTGCTTTTTATAAACTTGCTACCCAAATGATTCCAAATATGCACGAACGTGTCCAAACTAGCCTGCGGTATGAGAACAGTTTTTCCAAGAATAAAAATAACATGCAAATTCCTGACACTGCAATTACAGAAGTTAAATTAGTATAAACAGTAATAACTAATAAGCATTGCCTCCTCGATTATATATATATATATATATATATATATATATATATATATATATATATATATATATAGTAATTTTTAAAAAGGCAACAAAAAACACAACTTCCTAGCACTCATTGGGGTCTATTCAATAAAGGGAGAGTTTTGTTCGGCTCCTTGACTTCATTATGCATGACGATGGCCCATGTCCCATAAGCTTCTGCTGCAGAACAAGCATGGCTGGGCCTATATAATGTATAGTTAAACCAATGAGAATCCTCCAAGGTCTCCTCACATGTTGAATTAAGCTCAGCCCTTCTTGCTGGAGAAACCCGCCATTGAAACCCACCCTCTCTTTAGTGAAGAAACCCCCCATTATTTCTCATAAATTGGTATTAAGAACCACTGGTTCTTTTTAATCTGGTAAAATAGATCCTTGACTATAACTGCCCTGCTGTTGGGGGTATATCAGGAGATCTCTTAGTTAAACAGGACTAGAAAGCACCATCCAGAGGACCTCACCATTATGGTTTAGCCTGGGCATCACAAATATTTCCACTTTATATGCATTTAATTGGGCTCAACAGTGACCTGGAAGTTTAAAGTCTAAAGAGTATTAGCAGAAGGTTACCTTGCTGTTGAGCCAAGGAGGTAATCACCTATATATATATATATATATATATATCATATATATATATATTTATTTAGCACTGACATGCATAGTGCTTTCCAGATAACATTATATAAATGGCGTGATATAATCATACAATAAGTACAGTAATAAGACATGATCAGGGTACAATAAATATACTCGGAAGGGTGGTCTCTGCCCAGAAGAGCTTACAGATCCCAACTGCACCTTTAGATCTGCAGGAAAAAACACCTTTGCCAAGTTTGAATTAGATAAGCATGAGATGGCCAACATCTTCATTCCAGAATAACATTTTTTCTATCTATTGGATTTCTTAACCCATCATTTCTCCACCTCTTAGATATCATCTGTTTTACTTTGATTTTATGCTCTTCCTTTATTAAACTGTTCATATATTTATGTCCCTTTAAGTGTGCAGTTATAAACAATATAGAAAAAAAAATCCTCCTGTAATCTTATATAACAATAAAATTGTCCGCTCCACCCGAGGGGGTTAGAGATCATGGGTGGGAAAAACAAAAATCATTACTAAAAACAAACAAAAAATACTAAAAAAAATTACATTATTTTTTCTATACAAGTTTAAACATTATATATTTATATTATATATACACATTATTATACATAGTATTTGTTTTTCTAACAAACCATGCAGAAGTTTACTTTTAACCAGTTAATTTCCAGGTGAACACAGTGGAAACTACCTTAAAGAACAGAAAAACCATCATAAACATCACAGCAAAATCCTTTCGTCAGATAATTCCGTCTCTCCGCTTTATAATAAACATGGGGGCATAGTCAGTGCCTTAGAGGGTCTCGAATACACTCACAGTTTTGCTCTGGCTCCATGCTAGGAGGGTTGCCCCCTTTTACCTGCTGCCCCTCAGACATTCTCTGGGTTAGATGGCAGCAGGGGTACGTTCTGCTTCCCAAAACATATTTCTGCTTGGCTGCACTTAAAGCCGGTGTGGCAGCAAAGTGAATTAATCTGGATTTAGCAAAGGGCTTTCCACTCTAAAGCCAAGGCTGTCGTTAAGCAGTTACTGTGAGGGAAAGAGAGCGAGTCGGACGTGGATTTTGTCACTCTGCTCAGACTAAGTGCGGCCGAGCAAGCAAGAGCTTCTTCTGCGTATATTAAATGTATCAGGAATTGCCAATGTTATCAACAACGTTTCAACCCTCATGCAGGCAAGGTATTCATCAGGATGCAGTAAGTAGAGGATTTTGGTGGCAAATTGCTGCACTGGTGCATTTCGGTAATTTCCCTGTCCACACCTGGTTCTCTAAGGATTTGTATAGTTATTAGATTATTATATAAAACCAAAGTGCATATATGTACATATATTATATTATATTTGAGATTTGAACACCTATTCATATGCATGTGAATCTCTTTTTCTCATTCTCAGTAGTGACTGCTAGCTCAAGACGGAAGACATTTAACTATACATTATGCAGGGCCTGAGGTGCTGGGCTTGGCCCTTAATGATGCATAGTGAAGTCATGGAGCTGAAACACGATGCTCCTGTCTACTCTCTCTTTAGTGAATAAACCAAATCAAGACAGAAATGTTTCAATCTCAATTAGAACTGCATGCGGATACATGACAAATGCACTGTCCACAGAAAAGATTCCAAAGTGCATTAAAACATTTATAGGCCGGGCCCACAAATTCCCTTTTAACGTTCTGATCAACAGGAGGTTAAAGCTTTCTCCAAATCTACCCATAATTACCATAGTGTGCCCGTTTTACACAAAATATAATTTGTTATTCTTTAAAACTATTTTTTTATCAAATATTTTTACAAATTGTAAACAAAAACAAATATTCAGTTACCAGCAAAATCTCCTGATCAACAGGAGGTTATTAAGCACAGTATTGCAGTAAAGAATGCTTAATATGAAACTGCAGAAGAAAAGTCACGCAGTGAATGATTCTGCGTTACTGCATTAGAGAATGAGGTTTGTGGGTCCCTGGCAACTTTAAAGTTCTGACCCTCATTAAGTTGGCATGACACAGATTCAATAGCTTGATGTTATTTTCCTTGTCTCCACTAGCATAATGGTGACAATGTAACTATATAGTTGGGGTTAACTGCACCACCCCAGATTTAAAGGTCATTTTACATATATGTACTATATGTACACTTTATAGCCTGGTGCAGCCTATGTACATTTTAGTTGCCAACTATCACATTTTTTCCATTATTTATTAAAAGAACTAAAGGCTCATCCAATTTCCAATGAGCAGAATTATTTGGAAATATTTAGTTTAAAAGAGGGAGCCTTTTACCTACAACCACTACAGCCTTTAAAAGGTAATTTTATATTTTGTCCACAAGGCGGCGCTGTTCACTTTATAGTCTGGCACAGCCAGTGTAGAGTTTAAGTGGGGCATCACATAATGTGGGGTCTATTTTCTAAAGGGATAGCTGTTAGAAGAATTTGTAGAAGAGTTATGACAAGAAAATTTTACAAGTTATTTCTGCATAGGTTTTGGGAACTCATCACCTGGCTGAGAGTGAGGGGAGTTGTAGGCAAAAACTCATCTGTTCTTTTTTTCCCCAAAACAAAAATTTATTTTTAATCAGCAGCACTCACTGCCCCAAAGCAAAGGCCTGTGTTTAGTGTAAACTGACTTCTAGCGCCTGGTAGTCCCCTGTACTGAGAACCATACTGGGGTTTTTTTTGTTTTGTTTTTAAGACTTTTTTGACTTTTTACATGACATTACATGCTATCACTATAGGGTTTAAAGCCGACTATTTTATGAAAGGTAGAATGGGCTAATCACCACACGAAATTGCCACATGCACCTAAAGAATGCTGCCCAGACCTGTCTATTCCATAACCAAGACCCAACAAAACCCTGCTTGTTTTCTAATTTCACATCTAGACTTCTGTTTGGCATTAATTCATGTCTAGATCATAAAACATCTCTCTGCGCTATATCTCCACCACAATTTGTCACATCCCTCCCTACCTTCCCATTCATTCACAAATGTCATCCAGGCATAACATTAGTTCCTGAAACAGCCATTTCTCTCCGGTGTTTACACAATAATGTTATTCATGTACCAGCTGAATTAAAGAGGCGTATTATGTCCCTGACATCTTTACCAAAATAGAATGCATATTAAAAAACTTGAGGACTACTTTGATATGCATTCTTCTTTTTAAAAAGGTATGCGCCTTAGGGAGAAGCTGCAGCTTCTGCATTCTATGCATTCGCAATGAGGGAAGCCACAAAACTTTAAAGGGACTTCTTAGCTATCATACGGCTCAAACTGGCCATCTGCCATAACGGACAAATGGCTGATGGGCTTCTGGCCAACATCACTTCATACAAACCCATCTGCCCCCTATCCACTGGCTGGATTTGCCCGGCCACCCATTAAGTGAACTTAAAAAATAGTGGCGTGTGGCCTCTCATACCCAGCTAATTCATAGTGGACCACCAGCCTTAAAGTGCCAGGGCCGTCCTGTCAGCGCCAGTCTGACCCTGATGGCTAAATATGTGTCAGATGTGGAATACGTCAGCCTGCATTAATTACACTCCATATAATATTAGATAATAAGTTGATACAGTTGCAGTGTTCGGAGTCGGGGCCATAAAGTTCCCAAGAGGCAGGTAGCTTTATTGCTAATATTTCGTTGTTTTAATGCTATTCAATATTGATGTCAATCAGCTTAACCTTTAATGAAAAGTAAAGCTTTCTCCAAATCTACCCATAATTACCATAGTGTGCCCGTTTTACACAACATATAATTTGTTATTCTTTAAAACTATTTTTTTATCAAATGTTTTTACAAATTGTAAACAAAAACAAATATTCAGTTACCAGCAGAATCACTATCATATAGCAAAGTCCAGCCCAGAATCTGTATAAATATAAGTGCTCATTCATTCACTTAGTGAGTCAATGTATTCATTATCCTGTAACATTATGAATAATAAATCTCAGTTCCACAAACACAAGTGGTTAGCAGACAGAATAGATTAACAGTCACACAACTCACATTTCACTCAATGATCACGTTGTAAATAAATTCATTTAAAAAAAAAAACAGTTTTCAGGAAAATCTAAAATTAGCAGTCGATAGAACTATTTATAATTATACATAGTGAATGCAGGTATAGCCATCTCTTTAACCCTGGGATCGCGGTGCAGGGGAGTGGATCACTACATTTGATCCCAGTTGTGATTATGGTGCAGGGGAGTGGATCACTACAGGCGATCCCAATTGGTGAATATGGTGAAGGGGAGTGGATCACTATAGATGATCTCCATGAGTGATCAAGTGTGTTTACACTCTGTCTTCACACTAAAGCTGGTGTTTAGTAAAGATAATTAACTTTAAAAGGTTTCTTAAACCGCTCACCCAAGTATCATTCCCTTATAAGAAAAATTCCAAAGCACTTCTTACCGTCTGAGCTGACCGAATCGTAAGGATCTGCAGACGCCTGTCCCGTGTCCCGATAATCCACCCAGCTAAAGCCCTCCAGGTCGTCATAGTCCACTTTTCGTTTGTCCTGGACGGGGATCACGGTAAAATGGGGCATGTCTGTGGACTTGGAATCAGACAGATGCCAGCAGGACAGCGAACACACAGCAGATCCACGAAATTCCAAACCGGTGGACTCACTTCCTCCCAGGAAATTACCAAGTTCCCGATCCCTCCCACCCAGACGTTACCCACCAAAGTGACAGTGGGAGCTCTGCGTCAGGATGGCATTTTGGGATATTTACACCAGAAACGATCTAAATATGACATCACCGGGGTTAGATCTTCTTTGTGAACAATGTTATGGGTGTCCTGTTTTGTAAACACAATTGGAGAGATGTTTACCAGGTTCATGGGGGATTGTGACACATCCACAGGTCACACTAGTACAAAGAAACCCTTGTTTGGAGTACACAACTTTAGTTTTGCATTTAGTTTTCCAATCAGTTCAATTGTTTTGGGATTGTTTAGATTGAAAGCAGTTTTATCTCTGGGGTATCTGTTTAGGTGGGGCAGCCCTTCCTCCCAAGATGCCCCCCTCTTTCATCAAGGAGCTCAGAATGTTTGCTGTGCAATTCAATTTTCTACCACCTTTAAAGTTACAATAATGTGTTTATAAACAGCAAACATCTGTTTATAAATTACATTGTGTAGAGAAAATACATTCTTCTGAATGGCTCATTCATTCACATAAGTCGTTTTCTCTAGTCAGGTATGGGTCAGAATGCCTAAACAAGAAATCAGCTCAATGCAGAAACCCTAAGAACAAAACCTTCCCAGTTTCTTTGGCAACAACCTATCCATGCCTACTTTTGCATCACATGACAATTAAGAGTTCCCAGCAAAAATATATATTTTTATCTATGAAGCTATCCATAACTGGTGGATGAGGGTAAATCTAATGCAGATTAAACAAAGTCATTAGCACATGCCTGAAAAAAACAAGTTTGCTTGTAATGACTTGGTGTGGCCAATACTGTACCTGTCTCAGGTTAGAAATCCCAAGTTGATCTACTGAAAATTTGTCTTGAACCTTTTTTGGACGTTTTGGGTCCTGGGGACGTTATGTTAATGTTTAGTTCCTGTTTGTTTTTTAATTAGACCGTTTTAGGAGATTGGAAAGCTGATTGAATGACTGGATTCATCTGGCAAGAAGTCTTTTTTTACGCTTCGTTTAAAAAAAATATTAAATCTATGCTGGAATGTGATCAGAGTGGTTCACACAATTATGGTTTGTTGACATTGTGTCTCTGAAATGTGACTGAGTCTTATTGTTAACATTCCACAGATCTAATAAAAAAAAGTGAAACATTTCCTCCAAGTATGTCTGATTTGTACCTGTGTGCCTAGGTGTAAGTATACACCATAGTGGATACAGTGTATCCTGCAGAAAAATGAAGAAAAAAAAAGAAATTGTCTTTTCATGGTCTTTATTGATTTTCTTGTGTATGAGGAAAATGTAACATCTCAAATAAATAATACAATGAAAGGATGATGATGAATACTTTCAAAGTAAGAACATGGAATAGTTCTGAAGGCTGAGAAGGGTCCATAAAGCGCAAGCGAAGTACGAGGACGCACTTGCATTAACAGGGGTTTCTCAGATGGATGGGTCTAATATGGCGCTGATTTAGAAGATGACCTGTCTCTGTAGTACATGCAGAGGCCCACTTTTCCTCTAAGCCTTTTCTCATTTTCTGACCGTGCTTTTCCTGCATCAATGAGTTCCTCAAGGTTTGACCTAGGTGAAGAAGCTGAGGTAAGAGCAGGTCATGGATACCTGGACCTGGATCAACCGGGTCATTCTTGCTCCAGTTGCCTGTCCTTCAATTGCAATGGTAAGGGCAACATAAGCCTTTATGATGTCATGGAGACCACGCAAGATAAGGGTATCCATAATTTTATGACTGAGCTTTCGGGGCCTTTTTACAGTTAGCTTTTATAGGTCTGGTTTTGAAATACAACCTTCGAGCTATAACTATGAGCCAAGCAAAACCAAACCAGAGTTGCTCAACTAGTACAAGATTGATGTAAGCTACACATTTATTACCTTTCCTAAAGTACCCGAGAGTACTGTTTTTCTTATTGAGGTAAACCCCAGTAATTGAAAGTATAGATTGATTAAATATCTAACACTACTGGTCCCTACCCACCTAATTAGTGTCAATTACCATATAGGCAAACACAGAAAAATGTCAAAGAAGCTAGTACATGTATCAGGTTATGTCTCTCGCTCTCCTGTGCGTTGGAATTTAAAAAAGTATTTCGTGCCAAAGCCCGTAGGTCTAAGCGGCAAGCGTAGTTCACTTCATCTGCTGGAACTTCTTCCTCATTCGGTTTCAGGGACATCTGTTCATCTCTCACCTGCGCACCATAGAAAGTTTGACATGGTAAAGGAAATATTGCAGTAACTACTTTACCTACTTACTGCGGACAATATAAGAAAGGTCCTTTTAAGTGGCCTTCAAGACTTGAAAGTACAGTTTGTTTGTTTGTTTGTTTTTTATAACATTTGTATCACAGAAATAATGACGTCTTTAAGAAACACAACCATTCCGTGATAAAATGGACTGAACAAGGATGATTGCAAGCAACCTTGATGCGGTAAATGTTTTGCCACCCGCTATTTTTTGTGCTCTCCTACAGAACACCCACATATCATGGCGATTTCCCAGCTTTTCTGCCTTTTCATATATTGTTCTGGTTCTTTCAATTCATATTATTAAAAAAAATAGTATAAGAAGGAGAATGAATGTGTAAAAACTAAGCCTATGGGGATTAAGAAAGAAGCGACTTGGTTGCATGTCTTGTCTGTTGGGCTAAAATATATCATGGCGGTAATGTATTAGTTTTCATCCCTCTGTAGTTTTTGTTGTGCAGTATACACTCACTCTCTCCACCTGGCTGAATACACGCAAGAAATTGTTCCTTAATACTCCTCCAAGTTCCTCTTCGTTCCAGCCGCGTCTCAGCAGCTCCTCAATCAGTGATGGGTATTTGGAAGCATCTTCTAGACCAATTGGAAACCTGAGGAAAGATTTATTATGTCAATAAATACATTTGATTTTAGAATATTTTCCTATACAACAGATTCTCTGTGAACCAAGATGTGTTATTTCACAAACAAATAAATTATATCTAAACTGTGTCAAATATACAAGCTACAAATACAGAATAAAATAAGGTACTGCTCCACGGCTTCACAGCAGCTAAAAAAAAAAGGACCCTATTATTACTGGAGTAGAAAGTTTAATGTGATTGTTTCATTGAAATCACATATCTTAAAAATATATATTTTCTTCATGAGGTTAATTCAGATAAAAAGGTAAATAAGAACTGGTTGTTAGAAAGTAATCATATGGAAATAATCTAGAAAGCGGATGATTTACCCATTCACACCATCATAATCTCCTCCAATACCAATAGAATCTGCACCAGCTATCATCTTGATTTGGTCAAAATGATCTATGAAGGAAGCAGCTCTCATTAGCATTTACTAATGTATCCTTTTTCACAGTTAAATTTAAATTAAGTAATATAAAAAATGTATAGCAATTATGTAGAGTAAATATTTTTTGGCTTGTCTCATTATGCATTTAAACATCCTTCTTTTACTTAATTTATCCATCTTTGTTGCCAAATTCATATCAAAAAAACTCTAGTTGACTTTTTTTACAGATAAATAAGATGTTTAAGAAAGATTGGGAAGAAACAACTTTGCAGTCACGTTATTGAGTCACTTGTGTGAATCACCAGTTCACATTCACAAACATTAACTTGAAGGCAAATTTCAGTCTAAACTCAACTTGAAAGACAAAAAACCTTAGTAATACTTTACCATGCCTGCTTCTCCCCACATGATAAAAAAAAATAGTACCGATTTACCCAGCCCAAAGAAGAGTGAGTGAATGAATGAGTGCTCCTCATTCTTCTGCAACCTAAGTATAGGAGGGTGGTGAGCATAACTTCGATGATTATATCTTGTGCTCCAGGGGGTTGATATATAAGTAAATAGGACAGAGGTTGCCTATTCTAAAACACAGTCATGTACTTTTTAGCATGTGCTATTTAAATAAAAATCCTACACATATTTATCAAGCAAAGTTAAATGATAAATTGCTGACCTGCCACGTTAGAGATATTTGCTGATTTCCCGCATGCAATAAGCTCTGTGTGAAAATTAACCATAACCAGGCCCTGGTTCTTTCTCTGGAATAGGAAAATACAGCTGTGTGTAGAACAGTAAGTTAAGATGCAAGAATTAAGAGCGATTAGAAATAACATGCAAACATATCCTTAGTGTGGAACATAAATGTGATTGGAAAGTATGGAGCTAATGGGGGGGGTCATATATTTATTTATTTAAATTAAGTGGCAAATGCAGAGAGGCATTTTTTCCAAAACTTTAAATGTATTTCCTTTACCAGAATTTCTGCATTCTTGCCTTAATTAAAATGCACTTCTACATGCAAATGGCTATTCTTACTGTAAGGACTTAGAACGATGCATCTACCTTTGTATAACCACTGACGATTCTTATGACCTGATGTTGGCCCACCTTACCAGAGCCAAGTCAACCCTGATGCACTTTTGTTCCTATATTCATCAATATCCTACCTCCCTTAAGGCCAGTAAACAAATGTCTAAAATGTATTGATCACGTCCCTGTCCTGCCCTCCGACACCAATTTTACCCCACTATCAGCTTTGCTTCCTTCAATGATCTTCTCGCCTCAACTTACAGCCAATGAATAGACATCCTACTTCTCAAACAAAAGTGAATTCCCTCCATTCGATACATCAGATGCTGTTCTAAGAAGGTCTCCTTAGATAAATTACTTACAATACTAAGTAGAATATCATCTGGGACATTCCGAGTTCTCGGGCACAAAGCAAAGGCTGCAGAATGACTGAAAATGACGGGTGCTTTCGTTATCTCCAGCACAGCTCGAGAGGTGTTGAAGGAAGTGTGGGAAAGGTCGATAATCATACCTATCCTGTTCATTTCCTTTATAACTTCCTAAAACACACAAAACAACATCGTACACATTGACACATCCCATATAGTCATTTCGCCCGACAATAAATCATGTTTTGCTTTTTGGGGTTTTTTAAATGTTTTTTTTGCTACAATTAAAAATATTTCAGGTAATTTGCAAAGTTGAATTATACCTTCATAATAAGATAAAGACTAATATAAAAGTATTGTACATATACTATATTGTTACTATAAATTTAGTTTTTATATTTGGTTAAATTGTTAAACAAAGATATCATTTTATTGTAGGCATCACATTTCTAAACCAGCTGAATATATATATATATATATATATATATATACTGTAATTACTTTTTAAAATGTTATTTTATAAGTAACCAAGGCTTACCTTGCCAAATTCAGTCAAGCTTGTCCCTCTTTGGTAAAATGAATGGATTCCTGTTGCAGAGGTCTCTGCCCTGTAGATAAAATATACAAATATTAATAATGCAAAGTGTGAAACAGTCATCGGTTAACTGGATTCTTAAAGAATGGCCCTTAAAATGTTAACCCAAATTCTCTATGTGGTAATTAAACTATGAGCAAATGTATAACTCACTAGGGACACTATCAAAGCCTTAAGGTTTGAGTCTCATCTCAATGAAGTTCAGTCTACGATAGTCAGGCGGTCCCTGTCCGATAAAATAGATGAACCTGTGACTTCGATGATGAAGAATACTAGGACATGTCACAAAGTTAGTTAACCTCTGCATCACATATTCATTCTTTCTATAAGAAGTCACGTTTTACCATGGAGTGTTGCAGGTGTGGGTTAAAGTCATGTATCGCACTCCAAGATCATAGAACATCCTCAGTGTTCCCAGACTACTGTCTATGCTGTGTCCACCTTCCAATCCAATCAAGCAGGCAATCTTTGTGGAGTCAGATATACCTGGAGAAAAAAATGATCATGTCCAGTGAAGAACGCATTCTAATTCTTTCAGCAATGGGTGATGTCAAGGACAGCTATCTCACCACGAGACGAAGTCACAAGTTCCAGCTCCTCGTATTCTTTACACATTCGTTTAATGACGTCAATCTGTTCCAGAGTCAGTCGAACAGCGTCCTTGTCCTGAGCATTGCACAATACGTACGCTGACCAAAACTAAAAGTACAAAAGAGAGTACGTGTTCAGAAAACACTTCCTTTACAGCAGTAAAACTAAACGAAGCTTAAAGAGAGAGCTGCAGTTTCATCTCACTGACTTTACTTTCCATCATGAGCCACCATCAGTGACCTTCACTGTTAAGGACAGCTTAGATGGCCTTGTATAAAACATATTTAAGCCAGTCTGATTTATTGAACTCACTTCATAGATTGAACAATCCATTATGCATGCCCCACTCTTCTCTTCTTTCATGATATATTTGTCAGGGGTGGCCGCTTATAATGGAAAGGGAATTTAGAGAGTTGAAACCACAAACCCCCTGCCATCTTCTACTTTAGAGAATAAACCTCTATGTGGGACACCAAGCCAGGATTGTTTTCTTTACTTAAGTAGTTATCTTCAAAAACATTGCTACACCAATAGCTATATAATACAATGGAATGAAATGGTGTCATAAAATATTCTTCCATTAGTTATCTATGAAAGGAGTTTATGAAACCTAAAGCCCGGACTACATATATTTGATAATGGTCAGGGAACTGTATAGTTGGCAACAGGCACTCTAAGAACGCACGGCATCAGTACAAGGCACATCAGAGGCGTTCCATTCCAAGAACATGTGTCCTTATGGTCATCATTTTTATTTACGGCGTACCTGAGCTCCCACAAGACCTGCTTTAAGTTTCTCTAAGTTGGTTCTGGTGCTGTTCAAGGTTCTCAGGTTGATTGTCGACAATCGGTTATTGTACATCTTTCTTAGCTGTAAGGCAAGGTCATTGTGTCTGCAAAAAAACACAGAAAGGCTATATGAAGAATTATTCAACAATGGACATCCATTGTTTCTTAATATTATTTTTTTGTTCATTTATACTTGAGATGGGGGTTGTCTGCTGGGTACACGCTGACACCATGCTGTATTAAATGTACAAAATGGTCATTTCAACATCCTCCCAAAATCTCTATTTAACCATTTGATAGGTGTTGCTACCATTTTGTATTTTTTTTTCTGCTGTGGTCATAAGAACACTTTTAAAACTTTTGCACCAGAAACGCTCTTGATGAATGAGTAGAATCCATTTTAAAACTATATAGTGAATGTTATCAAAATCTTTAAAACAAAAACAGAACTCACCCATCAATCAAAGGGAATTTCTTCATAAGGTTAACTGCTTGCTCCTTGAGATGACCATCATTAAAAGATGAGATGAACGGTAGGATACAGAAAATCCACGTAATGAAATGCGACAAACCTACTGATGGCATGAGCCTCATCCCTTCTATGACACAAACTTCTTCTTCCAGATCTTCAATTTTCTGCAACAAAAAATGTGGTGATTAGAAGTCTAGCACTATACTAAGGGATATAAAAAAAATACAACGGTAGAAGAGTGTATTCACTAAACTAGGAGGTTTCAGGAGACTCAGACATTTCAGATCTCAGAATTCCTATGTATTATGAAGGCCAACCCTAGTAATCTTCTGGAAGAATGTACATCTTTCCTTGGCTGGTATAGGGTTTTGCTTACACAGGAATGTTGAGAAAATAAAGGCAAATATGATCTAGCGTGACCATGACTTAAAAGGCATACGCCTACTGTGTCATATATCAAACTTCTTATCTCTCTCGCACAGCATTTCTCCCACATGTCATTTTGCCGAATTACAACTCCGGTGACTAATGTCACTCTTTCGGAAAAAAAAAATAATGTGTAAACCTTTTTGAATGTAGATAGACCCACAATCACAGTATCTAGCACAGGTGGTAGGGTTTTCATCCATGACAACCCTTATTTCCCCTGGAGGTTGAGCCTCTTGGCACTCAGCGGGTGCAGAGACATTGCTGCCTACCAAAGTGCTGCCTACAGGGGGACATAAACAACATGAACAAGTAGATAACTCTTGGTTGTAAACAAGCCAGGAGTGTCTACACAAGAAAAACTTGTCAGACAGGGTCATGGTCAAGCCAAAGTTCATTGCAAGGGCACAAAGACCAGGTTAAGCCAAGACTTGTTTAAGTACAGTTCAGTACACGGACACAAACACCAGACGTGGTCATTGTTAAGCCGAGGTTCAGTACATGGACACAAACACCAGACGTGGTCATTGTTAAGCCAAGGTTTGGTACATGGGCACAAAGACCATATGGGGTCATGGTTAAGCCGAGGTTCGGTATATGGTCACAAAGACCAGACGGGGTTATGTTTAACCCAAGGTTCGGTACATGGGCACAAAGGCCAGACAGGGTCGTAGTTAAGCCAAGGTTCGGTACATGGGCACAAAGACAAGATGGAGTCATGTTAAGCCAAGGTTCGGTACATGGGCACAAAGACCAGACGTGGTCATATGCACATTTGTCCCTGAGAGCCAATATCTTCCCCTACAAAGTCAGAAAGAATTCTTAGATTCCACCATCCAAAAATGTTCCCACCGACACCAAAAAGAACAATTATTACGCTCTACAGATGCAAGGATGCAAAGCAATGGCAATAGTTGGTACATTCCCTAAAGGGGCAGTTCGCAGGAGAGCCGGGGGTTTAATGCCATCATTATTCATTATGAAGGACCATCGCAGGCAGGTTTCTCTAGCTTGAAGGGCTGATCTGGCGCTGTATAATGTATAGTTCAATGGGTACTTTGAAGAAATCTCACATATATACAGGGCCAGCCGAGTCCTCCCAACCGCAAAAGCGTGTTGGCGTTAAACCTTCATAATTAATAGCAAGGTGAAGAACTTAAAATCACAACTCTGATAACTTTGCCTTTGTGAATAGACCTCCTTGTGTACTAAACACTGGTTACAGTTCAGGCTGTGACAAACATAACGAGTATCCAAGTGAGCAATTGTTGCAAAACACTAAAAAAAACCTAACTTACAAGAAATTAAAACAGTGCAAACAATTCAGTGGGGGAAATTAGGTCAAATAATGGAAATATCAAACAAAGGAGTATCATTTTAAGTTGGAGTATAGAATACTATGAACACCCATGAAATAGTAACAATGCAAACATACAAACTGTACCTTAAACTTACTTCAGCGATTATGTTTGCTGCAGGAAAGTGTTTCGCAAAACGGTTCTGTCCCCAAAATATAACGTGTTTCTGACGATATATGTTATCTAGAACTCGCAGCAAAGCCACGCCTCGCCCACAAAAGAAGAAGATGAATATCAGGGCCGTAAAAAGAAAAATACAAAAAACAGAACAATAAAATGCACATACTTCAGCAGACAGTAAAAGGAAAACGCTCACAATGACTTTTTACTGCTGGGTCGAAAACAGGATATGGCTCTGAGAAGTACAGACTGAGGTTTCTTATGAGATCCCTTGAGATATAAAATAAATATTATTCTTGTAATTGGAAGAGGTTGCGTCATGATGCATTTGTCAAGTTATATATAGTGATAGAGAGAGAAAAAAAAACGAGAAAAAAGGAGGGTGGGGAGTGGATGGAGAGAGCCGAGACCGTTGATCAAACATTAATGCTCATTTTAGAAGATCTGTGACTTACTGATTAGGCGGTCAGAAAGGCGGTCAGAGATGATGAATATCTTTCATATGTGCAATAAAAAATACAGTTGTGAATTTATAGCTTATATATGCAAAGACACAAACAATGAGTACTCTCTTAAACCAGGGTACCAGGGAAGAACGCGCTGGAAGTACATGCGCAAACAGGATGTACGACACCAGGAAGCAGAGCTTGAGTGAGTGAATTATGAGGGAACTAAATTGTTTTCCTTAAGGATTCTTAAAAATAGTCATCACTTAACTGTTCACAGGATGAACTTTATATCTGCTCTTTATGTTTCAAACTGCATTTCCAACTTTCCCATTTCGATATGTATTCAGTCAACCCCAGGAAGACTCTCATGCAAGAAGTGCTTGCTTGGCCTGTTTAATACATAGTAAAGATAGATTTGCTTAGTGTCACTTCACTGATCACCTATACATTATCGAGCACCAGCTCAGCCCTTCTTGTTGTCTTAACGGTCAGTAATAATGAAATCAGTGAGTTGAAGCCTCACGTAGACCTCTCTGCCTGCCTTGATCTTTTGACTTGACTTTCAACTTTAAGCTTGGTTCCTGTACATCTCAACAAGAGACTCTCCTACACATCGGGAATCATATGCAAAATAACGACAAAGCCACCTAAACAAATGGGTCGGTCACAAGTATATTTTGCATCATTTTTGCATGTAAACATTTTGTGTATCCAAATATTCCAAGCACTCCACATAAATTAAGCAAGCAGATACCAGCACACAGAAAGCCTTTTGTTTGAGGCCCAACAGTTGTGATCCAATAGTGTTATAAAGATATTTTGAGCTGCCATAACTATGATTATTATGTGTGAAAAATGGTCAACATACGCATGATATCCACACATATAACGTTTATCTTTATTATACTGTCAGTACTATATTAACACGTGTATTGTGATTGCACCATTTGATTTAAAAAGGACTATAATCCTTAAGTCAGTTCTGGAGTTAACTGGTATCAGAGACATCTTCTAACCAGATACTAGACTGGAACTTGTGATGGAAGTGTCATGGACATCCAGTTCAAGTTTTCGCCCAAGATGTAAGTAAAACCTTTGTCTTGAGTATGCACATTTTGTTCTAGAAGAAACATGTTCCATCCAACCCTTTTTGAAAACATGAAGTCTATAAAATAGTTCATCGTGTGTTAGAGACCATGTGTGTCCCTTGCAGTCGGTCCCGCAGTTTCCTACGACTTATGACTTTTTATTTTAGATTTAAGAAACTGGTATGCATTCTAGAATTCATGTCTTGATTTGACTGGGAGGTGAGTTAGGAACAGTCCTTGCACACGCCATTACAGCTCTTCTGGACAGTCTTTGTTGTCACAGTTTTGGTGTGATTTCTTGCTCAGTGCTTCTGCAGGTGGACATCCGTTGTCTTCGACTGGTCCTTGGAGCTCACGCTTTCGTTTACGAACTAGTTCACTTTCGCTCTCATTCAATTTACCATCAGTTATACCCAAAGTACGAAGACATACAACAGCTGCAGTCTGTTCGGCCAACTTCTTTGACTTGTCCCTGAGGTAATGGAAGAAGAAATTGAGAAATCCGATGTCCTCATTGCTAGACACCGGATAACAGCTAAGCCTGTCACTCACACAAAGCATCTACGTAGGAGCAGCATATGTACAAAAATATTAAGTGAACTCATTGGGGTCTTTTCATTAAAACTCCATTTCATAGTTTCAATTTTCTCATAATTTCTAAAAAGCTAAACACTGTTTTCTACCGCACTTAAAATGCACAAAATGCGTAAGAATAAAACAACAGGTGTTTATGGGGTAACCTGGCAGTTACAGAAGGACACAATATTTCCTGAAGAAGAGAGTTCATTGATATCAGACCATAACTCACCACATGGTGGACTGATAGTTCTTCTCATCCACTGTAACAAGAGAGCGGAAAAACCTATCGCGCGGCCGCTGCACCTAAGAAATAAAAAGATTGATTTATAAATAATACACACAATACATACTTACTGTTGGTACTCTATGCTTGCGGTTAATGTAACAAAGAAATCCTTCTGTCCTACTGGACAGCATATGAATGCAACAGAAACTGATTATGCCATTAATTACAACCATGCGTTTCTCTCCAACATATCTGCTAAAATGTTTTATTCCTAGAAATGTAATGAGTTTCTTTAGAACAACTGCAAAGATAAGGAGCAGGTTTGGGAATCTACAGCAAAAATAAAGAAGACGCTCATTGAAGGTGTCAAGCATGCTTTATGGTCAATCAGACCAAGCCTATTCCACCCTCTATAGTTCAAGGCCATTTAAACCGTGTTATGTTATAATAAAGCTTCCTCTCATGTCCCATCGACTCCCCTCTCTCTCATTTACCCGTTTACCGTTAGTTTCCGATTTCGCAACTTACAGTTTGATAGACAGGCTGCGGCAACTTCTCCCTTCTGCTCCATTCCAACAGGAGCATTTTAGGAGTGATTTTTGTTGGATACTCCTTCCTACAAGATTAAACAATATAGAGATATATATGTTAAAAATTACACAACAACAACCCCAAGGTTAGAACATCTCGCCGCAGCTGTGTGCAACAGGATGTTTTACAACGTAAGGATCTTGGTAGTAAATGAGCCAATTTACTTATGGGAGGACTTTATGACACTAATTATAATGACGCTATGCTATAACTGAGATCCTTACAATGTAAATTGATTAAGAGCGTCTTGCAATGTTATTTTAATGCAAAAACCACAAACTACAAACAAATAAAAAAGATCTGGGGGGCTGGCAGTAATGAACATGGAGGGGGGGCAAGTCTAACCAAACAGTCTGGTAATAAAATCCCCAAGAAACTATTTCCAGATTTCAGCCCTTTCTAGAACATAAAATAGCGCAAAAGGGGCCAAGCAATGTCTTAATGCTAGCTAGGGGTCTTGTTTCTCTAGACAATCTATTGGCTTGTTTCGAAATTACAAAAAAAATCCCACCACAGGGGTTCAGATGCCTGCCAAAGTTTTCGAATGACAGCAGCCCATGGGGTAATAAAGACTATTATTTGTGTATGCAGTTGGCATTCTCTCAATACTCCTTTCTCTAATAATAGCCTGTTCTCACCTTTCAAATCTGATGGCCATGCGTGTAACGCTAGGATCCACTTCGTCCACTTCATCCTCTTGTGTTGAATGGTTCAATTCCTCTATGGCTAGGGACGTTTTCCTCGACTCCCAAGACTCTTTCAAACTATCATACAACGAGCTCATCCCAAATACTTCACTACAAGAAGAATGAAAAAAGAATCATTATGAAAAACATCTGTAACAGTATAAATGCATTTTGGCGTCTTTGGTTATTTTTTCCCAGGCCTGGGTGAACCCAATTACCGGTAACTCTATAAGCTCATTAGGGACCTTATTTTCCAGGTACACTTTAGGCACAAATGACCTCCTTTATCCAGGGGACATTATGAGAGAACCTGTGCCAACCAGATCATGCCTGTATAGGTAACATTCATAGAACGAAAGTAGAGATTTAATACAGACAGTTTCCTCAAAACTCTGGATCCACCGAATAACCCCTAAACAGAACTAAGAACGCACAACACTAAAAACTCATCTACTTGTGTGATCCATTTTTAACTTACTCCTTCTTAGGTTTTTCTGCTTGGACAGAGTGTAAGAATTATTGCACCTTATGATTTTTAGTTTTATTTTGTATTTAAATATCATTGAACACCAAAAACTTACTAGATGTCCTCTGATGACTGAGCAGCATGAAGCCTCTTCCCCATGGGAGACTCAAGTTGGTCCCTTAGCATTTGACAAAGGCAATACTTTGTGTTGGTGTAGTGGTTGTCATACTGCAATGCCTGAAATAATAATATACCCATGATCCCATGATCCCATGATCATAGTTACACAAAAAAAGAAGATAGGGGATGTAATGGACATTTATTATTTGGCTTGTGTCCTGCTCCCTTCTACTTATCTAGCTAGTTATATTCGGGTGACGCAGTCCCACATTCTACTCACGAGTTTGATATAATCACGCATGACTTCCTCCAAGTTCAACTGTCCCTTCTTTCTGAAGACAGAAGGGTTCCACATTGCCGCTCGCGCCACCATGACAGATGACGCACCCGTGACGGAACGAAATTTCTCTATATCTTCAAATTCTTTGATGATCTCTTGTGAGCCCCCACTGAAACGAGCATAATTTAAAAGCAAAAAATAATTTAAACAAACGCTTATAACGCATGTATGACATTCGTGACTCCGATCGGTCCCTGTGCTCCATCAAGAGATTGGATGATATATAAAGCGCCAACTACCACAATCTTTAAAAATGGATGTGTGCTTTGTATTTCGGTACAATAATATTCTACAAAAGGTATGGTTCGGTTGTGTTTGCCTGTATACTTTAAACACCATTAGCAATACTTAGAAGTTTAAACCACGCGAACCTACTAATAATATTTATCGCAAAAGGCAAGATAGAAAAGAAAGAATTTCCTAAAGGAAGAGAAGAGAAATAAGGGTGAAGAGGAAAATTGGGCCAGATCAGGGCTGTACGGATTTAAATCAATTCCTTTTTGGTCACAAGGAATCTCCATTCCTCTGTACAGCATCACAAAAGACTAGTGCTTTGAAGGTTTACTGACAAACATCTTAATAAAAAGGTAAAGATCAAGCATGACGCGCTATCATCTCTGTTACTTCACCTTGGTTTAGCTACCATATCACGCCTGGGTAACAATGTAGGCACTGGCAGCTTTCATACATGGCTACCGCTAACTCAACGGCAACCCTACAAGGACTCCCAGCATGTGTAAGAATACATGCTTGAAGCACAACAGACCAAGTGGAATAATCTCACAGTTTTACCTTCATTTCATTGGCAAGATAGCTCCCTCCCCACCAGGTTACAGGACTAAACGGGGAGCAGATCTATGGAGAGACATCGAGGAAGATGATTGGGACATTATAATGACCAGTTCCTTGACAATATCTGCATGGACACAACGTGAATGGACATCTTGGACTGTGGAGCTGCCTGGTGTCCAAGGAGGGTTGGGCATACACTTTTTGCCAACATCAGTACTTCTCTGGAAGCTGACTTTTACAGCAATTCCTAGACTGTAGCCTTAAAAACGATCAGGACCTAAAACACACTTCTGATGTGGACACGTTCAAATGGAATCTGACAGGAGATCACAATATGCAAATTGACATCGTATCTTGACAGTAACTTGTTTCGTGGTCCATTCTGATCCCCATTCCACATTAGAGTGCATTGTATTTGGCCAATTTTCATTAACAGCGTCTGTACTCACTTGGCAATCACAGGTATCGATACTGCTTCTGAAATTGCTCTGATAACATCGCAGTGAACTGGATGCTGAGGTCTTTCTTCCTTCTTCCTTTAAAAAGGAAAGCACTAAGATATAATACAACATTTAAATTACACAGGTAGATTCAAAATGCCATTCTAATTCCAACTCAAAATATACAGGTTTCTAATTCACAGATATACAGGACCTCCACCTATTTACAGCTGGTTCAATCATCTTAGATATCATCAGTGTAGAGCAGGAACAGACACATATACCGGTATATATATGTGCTTGTGCGTTAATAACAACACAAAGCATTTAATACTACATGGCGGTAGGCAGTGGTATATACTGGTCTAGGGTGGAATAGTGTCGAGACTGCAGTCCCTCTGCAACAAAACAGGGACAGATGCCCTGTTAGAGTCTAGCCAGCACAACCTCCATAGAATTCCTACGTGGCACTGCATGTTCCCCTGAGTCTCGGCATATGATGTCATATCCCAGCACCAAGGGCAGTTCCCATCATAAATACATCACTGGTGGTTTGAGACCCATTAGTAATATCATGCCAATATATCTATTAATACCGGTGACCGGTGTACATGATACCCACAGAATAAGCTGTAATGATACAAGGATACAAGGCTTGGCCTGTAAAGTGACATTTCCTAAGTGCATAACCTGTTTTCAAATATTCTGTTATATCATAGGTCTGTTAAGGGCAATAGCTACCTAGGGACGCATAATTATTATTATTGGTTTAGTGATTCCACTGAGTAGGTGTGGCTGGTGTTTCTTTCTGTAGTCAAAATACACTACAGGGAGCAATATACTAAATCTTTGGTCCTCGAAGAATATCAAGGAGGTGTGTTTTATGTTATATATATATATTAACATGTTGTATTATATAAAAGTGCTGTTACTGAGATACAGTTGTCACAGTCCATGCATATCTTACTCTTCTACATGCAGATGTATGTAATTAATTATTATATGTAACATTTACCTTCCATGAACGGCGACAGCAGATACGCCAGTTCCTTCGATAAGCTTCACCAACCGAATTGTTTCTTCCAACTAAAACAAACAAGGTGCTTCGTGATTAAAAATTATTGTTGAATTGTAGCGTTCCCGCAGGGCGCCGGAAGTGCAAGACATGAATGAAACAAAGAGTCGGACCAAGAGTCAAAATATGGACTCTTGGTCCAATTGAGACACACAGCCAACTTTTTTAAGATTTGAATAATGTATAAAAAGTCAAACACTTTAAATATCAGATGTCGTGCTAGCCTGAAACATTGTTATAAAAATTACACAAAGGTAAAGGCTTTAAAAGGAACTAGAGAGATCTAGCGAAGGATCTTACCGAGGGAAGGATGCGAATCTTACAGGTGACTGGTTTGGAAATCCCTGAAACCAATGTTTTCAGTATCTATTCAAAAAGAAAGAGTCGAGTGGATCAGGTACTGAAATAGTCAGCTATCACAATGCTAACGGACTTCATTAGCTAGTTAAAGGTGTTGTTCTAATAATACAGAACTTTAACTGAACGCTCTTGTGTCTTAAGTAAGTAAACATAAGCAGATCTGTCCTTTTATTCTTTCCGCTGATGGTTTAACCCCTTAAGGACAATGGGCAGTCCCAAAACCCATTGAAAACAATGCATTTTGAGCCCGTACATATACGGGCTTTGTCATTAAGGGGATAAATAATAAAAAAGTATGATATATATTTGTGATATATTCAGCCACAAGCTCATCGGAAAGACAATCACATTGGAACACATCAAAACTATCATTCACCTCTTCAATTTTCTCAGGACAGGATAGCAGAGCTGCCCCCATACCACCCTGAAATGTATAAAAGTATAGTTAATAATTTATAGCGGTATATTATACGTACAACGTACTATTCAATATATTGTATGTTCTACCAACGACGGTTATATAAATCATTTCCTGCTACACCCTTCTATGCCCATTAACCGGCATCGTTTGTGAGTGCATTTATACACTTACATATATTGAATTTAAATAGACGGTATCACACTATCATAAATATTTCTTTTTTCTCTATATACACATGTGCCCTGATTGTTGCTTTGGATGCCCATTAGTTATAAGATATTGGTCATTTAATTTTTTTTTTACTTTGTTTAAAAAGTTGATTCGTCCTACTTTGTGAACCTTACAGGTATCAAAGGGGATAATAAAACTCCTGCTATGGAAACAAATATTGCCTGGCCATACTTTCCTTGCAGTAAGATCATTTACGTACCTTGGTAGAATATTCTTTCGGACAACCCATGTTAACATCGATAGCAGCAACATCTTCCTCCCTGTCCAAAGAAAAACGACAGTTACAGTGAGCATTTATTACTTAATTCCAAATGTTGACTATCAAAAAGGAAGTTGCACACAGGACGGTTTTGTAAAACATAAGAAAAGCCGATCACTGGTTTTAGAGAAAACAGCAGTTACACAATATTCATTACCTTCTATAAAAATTGCTCCATTTATTACTTACACTTCATACTTCAATCAACATCATTTTATATATATATATATATATAGAATATCAATTAAAAAAACACGATGTGGCTCACAAAAAATATTTTCTCATCTTTCATCATTTGTTTGGATACGTTTGGACAAACAAAGAAACAAGAAAAGCATTTATGCTGACGTATCAAAAAAGAAACACTCCTGTCCAAAATCTACAGACTCCTGCAAACTTTATGAGCTCTATACAGAGAAGTACACACGAAGACAGTAAGTACAGAGAGCAGTTTTACGCTCTGCAGAAAAAGATACCCTTCCTACACCTAGGCAAGCGAGAAGGGTCCTCATTTAATAAAAGTAATTACTAATAAAGTAAGATATAACATTCACTGTTACCAGTGTGATTGCAAGTTATTTTTGACTTACACAAGTTTGGCTACAGCGAGGGCTCTTTCTGCATCAGCTGTTCCCTAGATAAAGATAAAAGATAATAGTTTAACATTCTCACGGCCACTGCCGTTAAAGGGGTCCATATGCATTCTGTTATTATCTAACAGTGTTCAATCAGGACGAACAATCACATGCCTTTATAAAGTGTTTAACGCAGACAACTTAGGGCACAAAGCATGGTCCACTTTGCATTTTGAAAAAATGACCCCAAATATGTAATGTCTCACCATTTGGAAAACAACACAATCTTTTTCCTTCTCACATGTCTGGAAAACAACTCTTTCAGTGGGAGCCACATAGTCCACAGTCTGAAGAACCTCTGTTAACGAGACCAGGGAAAATCAGCCATTCAGTAAGACCTGTTTGTGTAGCTTAAGGTAAAAAAATGCACCCATTTAGAAGATGGGATTTTAAATTTCTTACCATTAACCACTCGTTTGCACTGCAGCATCTTTAGATCTACTAATTCCTAAGGATATAAATTGGAAAAAGAAGTGTTATAAAGAGTCATTGGTACGTGCAGACACTTTTATTATTGCTTGGTATTTACAGTTCACATACAAACGGCAATGTGTATATACATCGTATATAAATGTGTGCATATAAAATCCGAGGGATTTCCTAAGAGGTACTTAAACAGCACATTAAAGGCACACTCCAGCCATCACATGCAGTTTAATACATTAGATAGCTGAGGGGTCCCTTTAACTTGCCATGGTGCCCCTTTGCCAAAGCATGGGGGCTAATTATCAAAGGGTTATCAGAAATAAAGATCAAATCAGACTCACAGACGCTGTCTTACCTCGCAATACACAATATCCGCACCATACTCAAGAGCAAGGAGGCGCATAGGAAGTGTCCCAACTCGAACCATTGGAGCCAGGATGGTTTTGTTGCGAAAACAGAGCCCCATTATTTTCTTATGAAACCTAAATTGAAACAAAAACGAAACAAATACCAGCTAGGTTACAGCACATGATACAAACGAGCAGTAAAATGCTTGGTTAGGACGCATCATTGTTGCTGTAAACGGTTTATTATATGTGTCAGTGTTAATCCAACAAGAGGTTACTCCCAAGTGTGTTTTATGCTATTTGTTGTCTGCGTTTTTGAAGAATAAACTGACATTGATAAATTAATTAAAATAAATATATTATCTATTTCTATTGCAATCCTTGTCAGCATGTGTACTAGATTTGTATTTCGGGGGACCGCTGTCACAAAGACCACAACCCTTCAAGAATTTAACAGGCTCAGCAATGGATGAAGTATGGGCATAACGTGTGGAACTCTTCATACTGGCACCCTAAGCAAGTGTCTATCCTACGGGATACATTATGATCAGGTCTTTATTTTAAAGCTTTTCCACTAAAGTTTTTTTTAGCTAATATGAATGCCACTATCAGTGTGCTGGAGGGGTCAGGCAATCACTGTCATAAAGGCACAGTAGGTGGAAGCCTAGGGTGATGAGCCATGATGAGGATGATGAGGATGAGGATGACAAGCAAATGCATACAGGACACACAGTTACCCCAAAGGGGTGACCCTGTGAGCTGTCATGCTGAGCGTTATAAAAGAGAATGCAGGTACACATACTTGTGGCACACTGTCACACATCAACAACAACAACAACAACAACAACAAAAAAGCAAAATGCACCAATTTTCCTACCCTTCGCAGCAGAGAACTTCCCGGTGCGCTGCACGTGGGTATCAGGGGTACGTCACTTCCTGTGCGCCCGTGTTGTACTCATGCGACAGTTTTCCCCACACGATCTTGCGGAAGGACAGTGGGTTCCTGTCAATGCGGGTTTAGTATGTTGAGTGTCGGCTCGGTTTTGCTCCGGGCGAGGGTCCCTTCAGCCTTTCTCCGTCGAGCCACTTCGTCGGTGCCTGTGCCGGTGATTCGTGTCCCGCGGAGAAGTCAGCTGCTGGCGGAAAAGCGGAGCAGGGAATCTAATGCCGGGCCCGTGGTGACCCCGAGGGCAGGGAAGCTCCTGATCAGCGCTCGGAGACGGGAGCTTAACCAGCCTGCCGGAGAGACTTGCGGGCAGTGGGTTTATCCTGCCCTGGTGAGCAAAGGCTGGAAACACCGTTTATCCCGAGGGGATTATTTCACCATCGAGCGTCAAAACGAGCAGTGCCCGGGACCGAACGCACTATGCACTTTCCAGTCAATGGCATTGGATAAGGAAGTGATCGCAGCCCTTTCTCTATTGGGAATAAAGTACCCCACATGGGTGCAGACGCAGGCCATTCCCGTTATGCTGTCGGGCAAAAACATACTGTGTGCAGCGGAGACAGGTAGTGGGAAGACTCTGGGCTACCTGCTGCCCATCATCCAGCAGCTCCTTACTCACAAAACAACTAGTGAGTCCCAAGATCCTTGTAATCTTATACTTGTGCCTTCCAGAGAACTTGCCAACCAAGTTTCAGCTGTAGCCACAAACCTAGGTGCACAACTTGGGCTGACAGTGAGCACAGTTGGTGGCGGAAGAGGGCTTGGGGCAGTGGACAGACAGTTGAGCAGGGGCCCAGTGGACATTTTGGTGGCCACCCCAGGTGCCCTCTGGAAAGCTCTAAAAAGAGACACTGTTAGCCTGGCAAGTTTAAGGTGTGTGGTTCTAGATGAGGTAGACACGCTATTTGACAACACTTTCTCTGAAGTGGTAGAGAGCATCCTCATGCAGACTTTGTTAGCTTCTGAAAGGGATGTTCATGGCCCAGAGAGGAAGCCCCAGCTGGTGGCTGTTGGCGCCACCTTTCCTAGAGGTGTTCTTCAAGCGCTAGGCAAGATGATTGACCTTGGCAAAATCAGCACCATTAAAAGCAAGCGACTGCACTTTCTCATGCCTCATGTTCAGCATACCTTTATGAAGCTTAAAGGAGAAGATAAAGTGCCGGAGCTGCTCAACATACTGAAGAAACAGGCAATAGAGGGTCAAGGATCTGGAGTCTTGGTCTTTTGCAACAGCTCCAGCACTGTGAACTGGTTGGGTTACATTTTGGATGATCACTTGATAAAGCATTCTCGTCTCCAGGGTCTTATGCCAGCGGCTATGCGTAGTGGGATTTTCCAGTCCTTTCAGAAGGGGGACTCTGGCGTTCTGATCTGCACTGATTTAGCTTCCAGGGGCTTGGACAGTCTAAACGTAAACGTCGTAGTGAATTATGATTTTCCGGCGACCCTCCAGGATTATCTCCACAGGGCCGGTAGGGTTGGAAGACTTGGCAGTGAAAGGCAAGGCAGTGTGGTGAGCTTCGTTACTCATCTCTGGGATGTCGAATTAGTACAGAAAATTGAAACAGCAGCCCGCAAAAGAAGTAGCCTTTTTGGAATGGAGTCTGGTGTAAATGATTCCACAATTAAAGATCCAATTCGCAAAGAAATCAAGGAGACTCAGCCACTCATTGTCTGAGATTCAGATATGGACATAAACAAAGCCAACCGCAGCGTCATATATTTATATTGTTGTAAAGAAACTGTGTTCTAAATTTTTTTGTCATTTCTATTTTCAATTACTGCATCCCTGAAAATAAATGTTTAGTCATTTATTCTTATTATTCTTATTATTACAAGAAATATTATTATAGCCTTTTGCGTTTGGAGCATAACACCACTGGAATAATAAAAATAAGAGAATAGGGTGAGGATAACATATTAAAAATGACTACATTTCTTTTTTGGATGTCTTCCCATAAAACAGCATAGATTACCAAAGTCTGTAGCTAAGAGCTAATTGTAGATGATGACCCTGAAGGGCTAATCCCTCTGAGACATCTATATATTTAAGGATGGCTTATCTCTAGTAAATGTAAGTTATCGTACTGCTTTGTTTGACAAAGATTAACTTTGTATTTAGTGTGGCTGAGGACAGTACCACTAGGCAGCCCTGTCTGTCTACCATATCATTCTTAAGCATTGAATAAACACATAATGTTGCCGTTTAGAAAATTCAAGGCCTTTTATCTTGTTTACATTCAAAGGTTATAGCATTCAGTTAGGAATGTAAGCATAAGCTAAATTTGCTGATCACACCAGATGTTGCTGCATGTTAATGGAACACTGTCGGGATCTGGTTACCCCCACATCAGGGTTTCTTTACATGTTATCGATGGTGTGCCAGCAGATTCTGTAGCGCTATTACATTCCCTCTGTGAGTTTATGCATCCTATACATTGCAGTTATTATCTTACATGTGACGGACAGCAGTTCTACATATACGCCATGTGTACCTGTTCACAAATCACATACCCCGGAACATTTTTGATTGTCCAAATCAGGACAAATGTGCCCTTCTTCCTCAAGTGGCTATCAATGGAAGTCAATGCTGCAACAGCTCCATTCATTTTTCAGCTCCAGTGCCTGAAAATCAGTACTGTTCTGAGAAAATCGCCACTGTTGGGACGTATGCGTTAAAGAGACTAAGTATTATTTCAGATTATGAGTGTATCACAGCAATAAAATTCAAAATAAACTTAATATAAACAACATAAATGGGTTTCTACAACCATGTCAACAATATGAATGCTAAATGCTTTGCGGTAACAGAGCAGCAATCATCGGTACACTGGTTGCTATAGTGACTGCACCACACTTTACAGCACAATTGCCCATTATAAACAAAGTGTCTTCAGTGTTACTGTAATGCTGCTTTAAATAAATCATTTCAGAAGAACAAGCCAAGTGTCTCGCAGCAGCGCGTGTGCTTTATTAATAGGTCACTAAATCTGTTTACTACAGCACGTCACCTTAGGGCATTGCATTTTTTCAATGGGTAAGTATTAATAATCGATCACTCGCACAGGAACAGCGTGAATGGTGTTCTCTGGATCAGCTGCTTTGGCCTGTGAGCTCTGATTGGTCGGGCCGGTGAATGTCACGTCCTGTTGTGGCAGGGCTATCAGGAAGTTAGCGGTATTGATTTCCAGTTAGTTTCCGTCTCCCCTTTCGTTTCGGGGCGTTGTAGTTATTTATTCACACCCTGATCACGAGCTATTTCCTTCTTCCCGGAAGAGTACGCCATTATCTCTTCAGTATTAACTTTAACCCCTCCTCCCCTCCCAACCATTAGCTCCGCCCATTCCACCCGTGTCTTATTTGTCCCGGGTGCTGTCAGGCGGAATGCTCGCGCGGAAATGTCTCTCGGGGTGAGATTGCTGAGTGTTCTCTTCTTCATTGTGTGTCCCGCCGGCCTTTCGTCGTTTCCATGCGGGGCCGGCGGCTGCTCCCCGGGGCCACCTGTAGTGCTGGGTGAGTGATACTGGAGTAAATGAAAAATGACATCCGTATCAAAAGATCTATTGTGCCTAACGTAAAAGTCTAACCTATTACGCAATTCAGGACTTGATCATGTGATCTGCAAGGGCTTATTGGGTTACTAAAGTCTGTTCTTATTGTTGTTGTTATTATTACTGCTATTGTTGCATTTTTATGATAGTTTTGACAACATGAGGCAGAAAGTACTTTGTTCTCTGGCTATCTGTATGATTAGGGGACACAATGGCAGAATCGATCCCTGAATTACCCTGAAGGGGGCAGTTCTGGGTAATTGGTGTCCTTCATTTGATTATTATCCCAATAATCTGTACATGTGCCGGTCGCCATCGGGCATTTACATGTATCCTGCAGGAAAGTGGCACATGGGGTTGCGCCACCTCACATGCTGTTGTTAATCTGGTGGAAAGTTAGATGCTGATGTCATGTCAGATTATGTGTATATATATACACGCAGACCTTGATCTCTTCCTCGCCTTGGGCTCTCCCGACAACCCCTTGTCCTCGTGCTCTGCCAGAGCCTTTGCCGTCCCTGTCTGGCCTTTCTTTGCACCAAAATGTTTTTGCCCATTTTGTGACAATAATCTATAGAGAAGCTAAGATCGCCTGTTACACTTTGTTGTTGAATCTCATCTATCTTTTCAACTTCTTGTGGTTTGTTATTGTGTAAATTCTCTTTACGACACAATTTAAGTTTACTTTCATGACTCACAATGTTTGTGACCAAGCTTGCCCTTCCAGAGAACGTTAATAAGCCAGCGCTCAGTGAAGCCATGTATTTTTTTTCCACAGTTCCAGGTGATTTGGGAAACCAACTGGAAGCAAAGCTGGATAAACCTTCAGTTGTGCATTACATGTGCTCTAAGAAGACGGACTACTACTTCACTTTGTGGCTAAATTGGGAATTGTTGTTGCCTTTAGTTATTGACTGCTGGATAGATAACATCAGGTAGGACCCTACAGCGAGCTGTAAAATGCTGTCTGTCGTAAGCAACGCTTCCTGTTATCTCTGGAATGAATCTTTCATTCA
This sequence comes from Spea multiplicata, assembly GCA_009364415.1. Taxonomy (NCBI): domain Eukaryota; kingdom Metazoa; phylum Chordata; class Amphibia; order Anura; family Pelobatidae; genus Spea; species Spea multiplicata. The sequence continues at coordinate 42,333 of VKOC01016257.1, forward strand.
CTCTTGAAATCGGGTATAAATGCTGCCAATTAGGTGTAATCCAGCTGCCTGTAATATGTAAAAGATGCCATGGCAGCCGAATCAGAACATCAGCATGCAAGCATTTAATTCACTAAAATACTATATTTTAATTTTACTTTTTTAATTGAATTTCTGACCTCCTCTAGGTTGATTTACAACGTCACAAGTAAAAGCACAAGCCCTCCCGAAGGGGTGGATATAAGAGTTCCAGGATTTGGACAGACTTATCCTTTGGAGTTTCTTGATCCTAGCAAACGAAGCGTGGGTGAGTAACATATTGTTATCTAGGCATTGCAGTCAAATAGGAAAATCGACTGATCTCCTTGTGACTTTAAATGAGCCTTATGATAAGCATTCTGAAAGTGGCTGAACAAGACAGAGCAGTTATTCCGTTTGCAAGTCGGTGTCTAGCAACTAGAGATTCACTAATACATATTCTGGGGTAAAGGTTAAAATGTGTGAATGTTTTGTCCTCTCTATAAACCATGTAATATTAGGTGACTTCTTGTACGTATGGTTTCTCAAAAATAATGCGTACAATGTAGCATCTTAAACTTCTCCCTTTTGCAGGTATATATTTTAACACGCTGGTGCAGAATATGGTGAATTGGGGGTACGTACGTGACCAGAATGTAAGAGGCGCTCCTTATGACTGGCGCAAAGCTCCCAGTAAGTTATCGCAAATTATTTGTTTCCAAGTAATGTTATATAAAAAAGGAACCTCAAAACCTAAACAGACCGTGATTATTGTAGCTATGAACACAAGTGATTTAATCAGTTTCAACTATTTTGGCTGGTTGGCATCGGCTCTAAGGCGTCTCTCTTGCTATTAACCTATACATTGGTTGACGTAAGGCTATTCTTGTTTGACCCTTGCATCTCGTTTTGTTCATGGTTTTCCTTCTAATGCAAAGAAATTCATTCACATTTTCATTCGTTGGCTGGATGTCTTAACAAATTTGTAACTTTGTGGCTTTGAGTACATGTCTTATTTTAGGTGGGAGGGTATTGTGTGCTATAGTCTAATGTGGCAACAATTTTCTCCCTTAGATGAGAACGGAGAGTACTTTGTGGCTCTGCAGAAGCTGGTGGAGACCATGTATGAAACTTACGGTAGTCCCGTGGTGCTGATCGCACACAGCATGGGAAATCTATACACACTTTATTTCCTTAACCATCAGACCCAGGAATGGAAAGATAAATACATCCACTCATTTGTAGCGCTTGGAGCACCATGGGGCGGCGTGGCCAAAACTCTCCGCGTTCTTGCTTCAGGTACATAGATTTCTTTCAGTGTTATGATATAACCTATATAGGTAAGTGTGTGTGGTAACACTATCAGATTTTGAGCCTTCTCTGTGGCATCACAACATAATTTACATACTAAAATCAAATTCACACTGAGTGTGAGGAACATTTTTATGCTGCCTGAAAGAAGGGCATCAATAGGCAATAAAATGTCACCCTCATTAATCAACACATGCAGTGTTGAGTATTCAAGAATTTGAAAATAATATTGCTTTAATTATTCTAGTCCGTAAGAATTGCCTGAAATAGAGATTGTGAACAGATTTATAATGGCAATATTTCAAACATTCTCTTTTTTCAGCAAGCAGATGTATAACCAGTTCATGACTTTAATTCATATAATTAGAAATGTTATGTCTTGTAATCGAGTTATACTATGAAATCTTTCTCCAGTTTAAATAGTTTTGCCATGTTTGTTTTCTAGGGGATAACAATCGCATTCCTGTCATCAGCTCGTTGAGGATCCGTGACCAGCAAAGATCTGCCGTAACCACAAATTGGCTACTTCCGTATAATAACTCGTGGCCCCATGACAAGGTTTTTGTACGTACCCCGACCACCAACTACACTCTGAAAGATTACCAGAAATTCTATACTGATATTGGCTTTGAGGATGGATGGATAATGAGGAGAGAGACAGAGGAACTAATCTCTTCACTTACTCCTCCAGGGGTGGAGGTACACTGCCTGTACGGCACAGGGGTAGACACACCTGATTCATTCTTATACGACTCATTCCCTGATAAGGACCCCAATATAATTTATGGACCAGGAGATGGAACAGTAAACCTAGAAAGTGCCTTACAATGCATGAGATGGAAGAGCAGACAGAAGCAGAAAGTATCTGTTGTTGAGCTGCCAGGGAATGAACATATTGCCATGCTGTCAAATCTAACAACGATAGCTTACGTGAAGCAGGTCCTTCTTGGCGTTTAACACTCTTATTATATTAGAAAATGACTTGGTTGTTGGTTTACAAAGCCTTGGTTGTTACGTTGTAGCAGTTTGGGCTGAAAACACACATACTTGCCCCCGGCAGTGTTTTTCAGTGGCACTTGTTGTTCCCTATGCACATCAGGAAGGCCATTATCTGGGTTTTTCACCATTTTGGGTAAATTATTACTTGCACAGCTGCTTATAGTACACAAGTCAATACAGATTCATTAGTTACTGTGTATGTGAGGTAGATATATAGATGTATATCTCTCAATGGAAGCAGCGTCTGGCAATATGCTTGGTGATGTCCATGTTTTCGGTGACTATGGCTGTAGACATCATCACATGAGCCACGGAGTATTTGGGGAGATAGTAAAGGTCTTGTTCTCTATCATGTGAGGGAACATGCTGAAGGAGATTAGTCTTCTGGGGCTTGGCTGCACCGTTCATAAATTTGTGATGGGCTCCAGCCCTGCTGCTCTCGCTTGTTCATAATTCAGGCTTGCAAGGAAGCAGGAAGTGAAGTGAAGTGCTTGCTTGTTCTACATCACTAGGAACATGTTTGCCCCAGGAATACGTAGCTTCTACCCTCCAACTACACTGCAATGAGTCTGAATATGGCACTGGATTACCTTTTTCACTCCATCACCAACCCTTCAACACCGCTAAATGCTGAGCGCCAACCAATTGATTAGTCTTTCTTAACCATATTTATGAGAATGTAGGAAGTGTTTACATTTCACATACCATGTGTATTGCGAAGGAGATCGTTCTCTTTACTGATATGTATATAAGTGTTTCTCTGTGACAAATGTGAAAGCTTAACCAATAAGTATTTTTACACTGCACAGGTTTAAGTAGCAACCCCTAAGAGTGATATACATTTAAAAAAAATGTATGGTATTCGCTGGTCAAAATACAGAAAACATTATAAAAACATCTGGAAGTAGATGAATGGATACATGTGTTATCTATGATTCAAATTCATTTTTAAGGTTTAATAGCTCTTTAAATCTTTTTGGTACTATGCATGCAGGGACCCCTCATTTCCCATGATCTTATTTTATATAGTGGAGCAGATATATTGATATGCTGAATCAGAAATGAATATCTGGTTTAAACAGATTTTATCTGATAAACTAGCTTACTCTACTAGGAACTTTTAACGGATATATGATATTCACGTGGTGTGTGATTTATAGATATATAAATATATTTATATATTGGATAATCCAAAAAGTAAGTTCATGTTAAGTTTCCGTTTTTGCCTTAGTTTTTGTAATTACAGTATAATTTATGTGCAAAGGGATGGGAAATCCACTGAAAGCATTCTAAAGGGGGTAGATTAACATTGCCATTGGTGCTTTATTTTAACACCCAATGCCTATTGTATCACATACATTCATTGGCAGACTGTATGTCATAATGCTTAAAAGGTAAAAAGCCAAAAGCATGACTAGAGTACTAGCAGCTCTGTCAAGGTAAAATGGTAAAGGTTGGCATCAACCAGACTTAAAATAGTTTTACATAAACTAAAAGCACAGCTATGTCCATGTATTTGAAACAGAACAAAAAGTTAGTTTTGGAAGAGGTAAAGGGGGCCTGGTGAATACTGGATACCAAAAACCAATCATTTTTATTTTATGCTATGGGTAAGCAGCTTGGCAGAGGCATTGAAGGTAAGATGCAATTGGGGAAATTGACTTTAGAGCGAGGTAAGAAATGCGAGAGTGGAGTATGTCTGCTTAGAATATGAATGAATAAGAATGACGCTGGAAGTGTTGGTTCAATAGTCTATGACTAGAACTCGTTGCTCAGGAGTGACTGCTAGCTTGAAAAACTACTGTATTCACTACATTTCCAAGTAGCGCAATCCAGAGCTTCACAGCCCTCACTTAAGTGTGTCTTCTCCTGTTCTCTAATGTTAATGGATTGCTCAATAATGTTTGCCGTCTTTTTTTTTTTCTCAACTTCACTTTCCATTATGAAGGGGCCGACACCACCGGGCCCATCCTATGCAGCCTGGAGTTATAGCATAGAGCTATACTCAAGGCAGGTCTCTGAGAATCACCATTTCTGACAGATTTGCCATGGTTGACCCTTCATAATGCATAATTAATCGGTTAAATGTGGAACTGTTCTGAACCTCCCCCTTTAGTGAATAACCCTCTAACCTCCCAATTTACTGCCTTACATTTCCAGGGGGGAAAAGCTGCTTTGCCTCGTAATATGAGTGTGTACGATAAGTCAGTCTTTTAAATCTAAGAATAACTTTTACAATTTTATTAAAGAACAGCTTAGTTTGTATTTTATTTAAAGAAGTTTTGTAATGTCAAATAGAAATCACTAATCAAAAGATTTGGTATTATTTCTATTTTTGTCTATTATACTGTATTCATTCCTTAGTCTGTTGTTTGGACACTAAGGATTATTCCCTACGGTTCTCGCACAATTTCTTATAACCCGATTTATTAAATTTTCCTTATGTGACCTTAGATTAATTACAAAATCGGCCAATACATTGTAGATGTTTGGAGTAACGTATCTGATACACTAGGATGTCCTTACTACTTGATGTGAACATCCCCTGTAAGATACAGGGTAAGATACAGCAGAATAGTCTACTGTAAAAGTTTCGTAAAACATACTGTTAAGTTGTTGCTTTCGGAAGTTTCGGATCGGCCCAATGCAGAGTCCAAAAAGAAAATGGGTTTAGTCTACTTTATGGTGTAATTAAAACGAAAGTCCCATTGGGTAATGGTATTGGATAAAGGGCTAATGAAGTCCTGTCTTCCATAGACCTCCATGAGTCAACATCAGCCTGGGTGATCAGGACTGAGGCGTCTTATTCTTTTACGGCAAGGCAGGACCATAAAGAGTCAGTGTGTTTGACTAGCAAGTCATTTTTTTCAACTTTTTTTTTTGTGATACTAAGACGTTTTGGTAGAAGTCCCTTGTACTAAATTTAAATTCAACATCCGTTTTCATACAAAATAAGTTTTTAAAATGGTCAACTTGTCTTTGTAACAGTTTGTATTGTTTTGCTGTATCTGAATTTGTATTTGTTGCACAGAAAATATTTTTCCATGAATTTTGCATGAACTTTCACAGTGTTCATAAAGTGTAATAAATGTTTTAGTTATTATGCTCCAGAAGTTTTGGGGTTTTTGTGTGTGTCTCTCTAATATCAAAGTGCTTGGGATAATACTGTGGTTAAAAGGGCATCAAGATACTGTTACACCAAGGTTGGATCTGCATTACCAGAGAAAAACCTGAATACATCAAGCCAAGTGAAAATAAATGGAAAAGGATTGCAGTTTAACCAGGCAGAGAAACGTTAGAGGAGGACACTTGAAAGGACAGCCAGCACCGTTATTCATAAAAGCACCATTATTCATAAAAGCACGTCACACAGCGGCTATTCCATAGATTAAATAAAGATACCATTGCTATGCCTAATGTTAGCACAACACTTGTAGGAGGATACTAACGTCCGTTGGTGGGGTTTGGCTTTACTGATCCAGATCTGCTCTAGATAATAGTAGCGTTGCTACAAGAAACAGTTTATAACTGCCGCGTGAAATATGGAGCTTCCACACAGTACAGGATATCACTCTTGGCTTTAATCACGGGTATATGATAAAGCTCTATCCGACCTGAAACACAGTAACAAACTTCACCATTACACTCCAGATGTTGCTCAGAATCCCCCTTTTGAATTAAGCTGACTGATCTCTAAAGCAATGAGTAACTTCTCTGTGCACAATCGTAGTTCTGATATGTTTCAAGTAAAAATTATAACCCAGGGTACTCAAACAGAAGAAAAACTGGGATCCTCTTAAGGTCAAGCCAAACTAAGGAGAAGTGTCATCAACATGAATGTCAAAGGTTTGTCTAATGCGATAATAAGGGTATAGGGCGTCAGTTTCCACATCCGAAAAGACCCTCTAGAGGTCCCCAAAGCTTCCAGAATGCTACATCTTCTTATGATGGTCCAATAAAAGGAATCAACTTTGACTAAAGACTCCAACTAGAACCTTTTGGGCCGCCGGTACTGCATTTCTTCACAGAAATAATATTAATCACAGGATTTGTTCACATTTACGAGATTCAGCTACGGCCTTAGTACAAGTCCCACTTTCTGCAAACATACAATCATTACTCTATCTTAAAAGGTGTAGCATTTAATCTAGGATTACCTAACATCATTACTACCCCCAACTCTATAGTCCCTAATTTAAGTCGAGCACAAGAGCTGCAGAAGACAATGGAAGGTTCTTAAACTTTTCCTTGAAGGATGCAGCATTATAGTAACACAAAAGCCCATTAATTGTGTGTTTTTTGTTAAACCGGTTTATTGTGTAATTTTTTTTTAAACTCAGAGGCAAGGTACATTACAGAACCTGATGACACAGTTGCAATCGGTTATGTATTGTAATACACTTTCTTTACTGTCTCTATACCTGTGCTGATACAACAAAGACCACAAAAGGAGGAGTCCAACAGTCTATGTTTTTTTCTTTTAGCGTATGGTAACTACAGACAGTTTTTAAGCATTTATCAGGTTTGAAAATCAAACTTTATATCCCCCCAGTATCTTACGCTACGTAAGCTCAAACGCGTCCATTCGTGGGTCACCCGCTAGGAAAAATACAGTAATAAAACAGCTACGTTCTAAAAGCCCATCATTTAAAAAAAAGCACATTAAAAAATAAGGTTATTTTAGCCTGGCCTTATAAAGTAGCATCATTTTACAAACACGGTAACAATTCAGCATTGGATTTCGACTGAATAAACGCCAACATTATAAAGAATAACATACAAAATTAAGCACTGATGGAGTAAAGGGGTATCCCTTAAGGGTACACTTAGCGATTCTGTTATGGATACGCCAACGCTAAGCTCCATTGCGACTTCAAAAAGTAATAATTAAAAGTAAAATAGCACATTGAAAAAAAATTAGATACCGGATACCCACGCTATTGTTTTTGATGGTAATTATAAGTTGCTGTATGTTAGAGGGTCATCAAAAACCATAGTGTATCCATATCAGAATTCCTTATTAATCGCTGTAAACTAAACTCAGTGGCTAGCACTGGTGCATAGATATATACGGGATACACGCTATGAACATAAATCATACATGAAAAAGCTGTATTTTCTTATAGATGTTATATCCCAGTGTATTGCACTACCAGCGGATACATGGGGTCATTCAGCTCCAACGCAGTCATGTCACGTTGGACATAAGCATATATATTAGATTTCAAATAAAAATATACTACAAGAATTTTCTGTTCTCACAAGATAAAAGCATCGACAGACCTGCAAAAACGGTAATCGTTTTGGTATTCAAAAGTTACATCAAAAATACAGTCATATTTTCATAAGTACAAGAGATTGAATTTCAAGTATTTTCGCCATGAATCCATAATTACTTTGCTGCTACGCGCCATAAAAAGGGAGGGGAGTCAAAGTAGCAAGTTGGAAGACGAAAGGTATTTTGCGATAGGTAGCTTTGGGGTAGATCAGTGTGAAAAAGGATGAAGATGATGCTATTCACACATTCCTATAGGTAAAAAGAATATCAAATATAATAGTTTTCCCTGTTTTATAACTCTACAAAAAAACGAAAAAGTTTTCTACAACTTTGGGTCTAAATTATACATTAAATATTTGCATATTATACACAGATGTGTATCATACCCGAGAATGTACAGCATTTAATTTATATTTAATTGTTGCTACATAGACTGATGTAAGTATATGGCTGGATAAGTCTGCACTACTACTGTACTTGCAAACTCACTAAGGGCTGCTAGTGTTAGAAGTGCCATCAGTTTCATTAGTATAGTAAACTACATATCGCTTCAGTTATCTCGATAACAGCACTTTTTTCCCGTCTCAGCGGACGCAAGCCGATTTGCATATGAATCATAATACAGGGCACGACCGTACAATGTTTACTTAGAAACAAATTAATATTTTATTTTCATTTCCATATTGTATTAGGGAAAAATATATTGATTTTTTATTTATTTTTTTTAGGGAAAGCAGTAAAATAAAAAGAATTAAAAAAATAGGAAGTCATTTCCTAGTCTGCAAGCTCCCTGCCTCAATAGTAATTTGTTTTAATTTGAGTTCTCCAATGCAGTAGTTGAACTAAATTTATATATATTCTTTAGAATTATTATTATTATTTTTGTCTTTATTAAACTCTGTTTTTTTTCCCAATAGGAATAAGACATCGGCACACCAAAAAAAAAATAAAAACGTGCCTTTGGGTACAGTATACATCCTGGGACTCATTCTTACCAAGTAGAAAGGACTAAATTCTGTCAGCACATGAAGCATTTTAAATACTATCCCAAGAAAGCCACCTTAGGAAGGTTTGGGGCATTCTCACTGCATGTGCTTCTCCGCATCCTACCACCTATGTCGAAACCATAACGTATGTATTTTTGTCCAACGATAACATTTTGTGTAAATAGGTAATGGAAGGAGATCTTACATTTACAGTTCGTTTATAAAAGGCTTCCAAATCCTAATATTCTACCATTCACCGTTAATGCCTTTTTCTAATCTTGACTCCAACTGTTTTAATACACACATTTTTAATCCCATTTAAACCGTAATTGTGAATTTCTTCTAATCAGTTCCACATGCCAATGATTTGTTTAATGATGCAGTTTGGGATGATGAAGACATCATCCCTCCCTATCGCATAGATGGGAACGGCAGATAGGGAACAATTAGATTTTGGATTAGCCAGTGCTTTCTTAACTGCCATAGTAAACCTGTTAGACTGTGTCAGGTATGGTGGACTCCATTGGATCGTGGAAGGCTGGTGATGTCCTTGACGCGCCGTGTGACATGTCACGCCCTATGATTTCATTCACTGAAAAAAACAGAAAAGGAAAATATATGTTATTTCACATCCAGGACATCATCGGTATTATTTATACTACACATGGATACTGAATAATGTGCAGCAAATAAAAATAATACTTTAACACACAATGATATACTGTCCTTTTTTGAGAAATAAAATATAGTTACTGTGCTGTAGCAATGCAGCCATCTGAAAATATACATCTTCTAAACTTCATTTTCGCTATGGAAATCTGCAATGCATTCTGTAATACAGCACCAAACACTTGGTGATCCAACTATTTTACATTTTTCTTACCATCATCCAAAGTGATGTCCTGCAGGCCAATTGTCTGGAAGTTCAACTCACGTTCCTCAGGTTCTGATTTAACACTCAAAGACGTGTCATCGGTAGGGAATGGAGATGCGTTCTGAATGGTATGGTGCCCATGGGGTGGAGCTGGAGATTTTCCACCCAGTTCAGGACTATGCACATGATCAAATGGTTGTCCAGAGTGAGTGATGGGTCTAGGAGATGGTGAATGAAATGATGGACCTAAGCTAGGGGACAAGTAAGTGATAGACTGTAACTGAGGTGAAGAAGGGTCAGAGAGTGGCGAGTGGCTCAACGGAAGAGATACTGAAGACGACTCTGAGGTGGCCGAGGATGGTTGTGGAGGTTGGTATGAGAAAGACTGATGAAGGAGTGGAGGTTGCCCCATGGACATACTTAGTGACGATGATACTATTGGTCTTTGCCCAGTGGTTAAACAATGATACTGTGCCTGCTGAAGATGAGGGGACGAAGGCACTGTGTGAGCCAATGGATGAATAGAGTTGGGCAACGCGCATGCAGGGCTTGAACTTGATGCTTTGTACTGAATTGTTGGCAAGGAAGGATGACCCATGTTGACCAGAGGGGCAACACCAGTATTTTGCTGAAAATTGAGCTTCTCGTACCCTTGGTCAGAGGTTGCACTCAGAGGAAGACTGGACTGTCCATTGTACATGATATTAGGATTCATGGATGCGTAGGAAAGCTTGGCAGCAGATGTTGATGTAACATGATAAGGCTGGTGTGATGCTGGAGATTGGCATTCTGTGGGTGAGTTAATGTTCCTACCTTGAAAATGTGAAAGAGGAGGAACCCCATTACCCAAGAGGGACGAGTAGGCTTGCTGAGTAGAGCATGTCAGAACCCTTGTTGGTGAAGACAAGAAAGTATCATGGGTATTCATCTGGTTCATTGAAGGCAGATGTGCGCTCATTGCCTGAAGTGCCGAAACATTATTCTCACCAGACACTGATGACATCGACATCGGCAAATCATCATCTTCGTTTTTTTCCCGTTTCAGAATAACTGTGGGTAAACATATAAACTATGTCATACATGGTTAAGTAAATAATTAGGTCATGCAAAGCAAAAAGCAGTGACACAATGACACCCAAGCTAGAGCTTGACATCATAGCTTTCAAAATATGAATTCAAGATTTTTGTAATAATTTTTCCTGTTAACAGTTAAATGTTTCAAGATTCAGGTTTAAAGAAAAGACATCCCTAGGTAAACAATGGTTCCATTATACATCAAGTATGCAGTCTAGAATTTTTACCAGCACCAGGGTAAAAGTAGGTAGTACGAGCTCCTGATTTCAGTTGAAGTAGGGCTGGTGTGTAGTCAATGCTAACTGGGTTCATCATGCAGGCTGGGTGGGCAGACTATCGATAGTACTTGGACATAGGTCTTAGTCCGTACCGGCATTAAACATAATGTCATTGGTAAGTAGGGGTCCGTGAAATGACTGTAGGGCAAAAGACTGCATATGTTTAGGACATGGACCTCCAAGGTGGTATTTTCCTAAAATATAACTAGTGCTTTTTGCTATCAGAGAGACAGCAGGCAACACATGCATGAAAGACAAGGTGGTTCTGTGAAGATATACTTTGGCTAAAGATTCTACAGCGAGAATGAACTGTACCCTTCAAAGCAGTTCAGAGAGGAGGGAGAAATGGCTAAAACCTTCAAGACTTTAAAATCAGATTCACACACAGAATAGTTAGGGACCTATGTTAATCAGTGAAATAAATATTACAAGGTATCAAAAGAAAAAAACTTGTTTATGGTAATATTTCATAAATATTTAACAAACATTACCAATAAAGACAATATATAAAGTAACTAACCTGGTAAGTAAGTGAAACGTTGAGACTGGCTGCGTTTTCTCTTCCCATTGCACAGGTTGAACTGTACCTGGGTGGCTGTCTCAAGTGACTTGTTATAGTACGGTGGAATTTCAAGAACTATGATCCCCTGAAATACATAAAAAAGGAGATGAAGCATTGTATGCTCTTATATTAGAGCCAAAAATTATTCTGAATAACGTATAATAGAATAAAAGGTCAACGAACCAGCTGGTGGTTCAGCATGAACCAGGGACGAGCCAGACCCTACAACTGGTTCTCTGAGTTCCATGTGCGCCAAGCTTGTAAATAAATGCTTCAAACACTTGTGCGATCACAGCTTTTTAGCACACCTAAATCCATTATTTCTTTTACTGTGCATTTTGTAATTGTTCATGAGATACTTGGTTTAAAATCAAGGACTATATTACCTTTTAGAAAACCAATAAAAAGTTGTCTACCCCGTGTATAGGGAGGTATAGATACACTGTGTAGAGATACAGATACACAGAGCTACACACTGATAAAACACAGCAATGCAGAGAAAAAAACATGAATCATCTCTGTGTGATCTTCCATACATTAATAATATCAATACAAAATAAAATCTCACCTCTTGACACTTTTCCACCAGAATCTTAGCCTCAACTTCCCATTGCGAGCGTCCATCTATATTTAATAAATAAATGTAGCATGAAGAAATGCATCCAACTTAAATTCTTTAAATCTGTTAGGCTTTTTCAGTTTATAGAGACACAATCGGGTGAGATGTTAAGTAACAAGGAAAGGAACATAAACAAAAAAAAAAAAAAAGGATAAATTAAGGCAATTTTGTTTTTAAGCCACCGTCTTACCTTGTCCTCTCTCAAAGAAAAGCACTTTCGATTCTGCGTGGAAATTAGACCCTGCTATTGTCATCTCCAGCCCCCCTGTCACTGGGCAGCTGTTTATATTATAATTTTCCACCTGGGGTAGTTCCTGGGCAGATCGCTGAGCTGAATACAGAGGAAGAAATAAACATTAACATTCACTTAGCAACAAGATCTAAAATATACTTAACGTTAATCCTACAGAGTACAGGGGACAGGATTTGTGCATACGTGTTTAAGTCAACCTACGCACGCTATTCACCACGCTACGCCCACAAGACGCTTCATATTAGACAGTATGTGTGGCATCTTCCCGTACGGTGAAAAACAGACAAACGATAGCTTATTTCAGTTTATACGCTACGTTTGAACCTTTTTAAACCATTCCCGTTCTCCCCATAACCAGTTCTCCATATCGTCAAACATAAAGACTGCCCTGCCCATGATTTGCGGATCTGTCCAAAGCCTGATAAACCTGACACAAAAGTCGCTTAGAGCTATGGAGAGCTTCACATTTCAGGCTTCAACTGGAGAGCAAGACACACAAAAAAACCCAAAACACCTGTACAAAATATTATGTACGACTAGTTCACACCTACATAGGGAGGGACAAAATAGATATGGCAATAATGTTATATTTATAGAAGTTTTTGAACTTCTGAAAAGAGTTCTGGAGACGAAATATTCAAGTCAAAAGCCCCAAACTGGAGACTGAGGAGATCTGAACATATTCTGAAGGGAATCCGGTCAACTTTCTGTCAGAAATTCAGGACTTCAAGTGAGGGCCTTAGTAGGGTTACTTTGTACGTTTTAAAATTAGAGGGGGGAAAAAAATACTTACAACATTCAACAGGGACTGATGCCGTCTGGAGAGACAGGACCTTCCCGTTGGCTTGCGGAATGTGCGCTCGGAACACCAAGCGCACCCTGGTATTCTTCCTACCGATGTCCGTTTCTCCCTTCCTCAGTTCGATGTCTGAATTCCGCAATTTCAGTATCCCAGCACAGTCAATGCTGCAGGAAAATTGGAGGGAAAAGAAAACTGGGTTAACAATACATGGCGCCATCTTGTTTTCACTGTTTCCCCCATCCACAAGTTTAGTCAACTTCCCAAAGAGAAGCAAAAAAGTAAACACACCTGGCACACATATTATTCTCAGGCAGAAGTGGGATCTCAAGGACTTTGGTGCTGGTTATGACAATCTCTTGACTGGCGGTAGCTACCGTTTTGCCAGTAATGCGATGTACCTGGTAAAAGGCATGAGGCCTAATGTAGCGGTCGTCAGCTGTCCCAATAAACATCTGGAGGTTCACCGGCTTATCTGCATAGCCCAACAGCTGCAAGACCAAAGTTAGAGTAACAAACCATTTCATTAAATGTCCAATACACTTCAAAAATATGGTGAGAATCTCCAAATAAAGAAGGCAAAACAACTATTCTGCATATAAAGATGAAATCTCCCGGGAAATTGTTATTATATAAATGGCAAATGCTCCACAAAGCAGTTTACATCTTTCAATTTTTAACAATAGTCGACAATAGTCGGCCTGCCCGTCTCCTAAACCATACGAAGGGTCAGCTTGTTAATATTTGTACTCCTGTGGAGTTTATTCACTAAAGCGACACGTTATTTTATTTGAAATAATATCATCAACGTACATTTCTAAGGACCAAGTTGGCCAATATACACCAGCAGATGGATTGTAGTTAGGAAGGTTGGGAAACCAACCTGTAGTTTAGATCAGAGAAGATTACAGTAGTTCTAATGAGAATTAGTAGGACTTATGGTGGCGTTTTGTTAGTAATAAAGAGGCCACTCCGTGTTTTGGTATCCCCCTCTTGCACGTGTTTGCTAATGGGGCTCATGGAAGCGTTGTTAGGGCCTCTATGTTTGACAGCGGAAAGACAAGCCAATGGAAAGTTTAGGAGAGGAGGTACAAGTTTTGGTATCATCAGCATATTATTGGCACAAATATATATAGAGAGAAAATAGGCGCAAGGACTGACCTTTGGAGAACACCAACAGAGAGAGGGAGGGAAGGGGAGCCAGCAACACTGAATGAACAGTTAGACAGGCATGAACATGAGCCTCAAGATAGAAATTAAAATAACGAGACATGAACCTTCACCACTGGGTGACCGCCAGAAGCGGCTTTCACAGCTCCACGGCTGCCTTCCGTCTCATAGTGTGCTCGGTGGTGGGTCTTTGGCTGCACCTCTACTTTCAGTTCACACTGTCCATAATGGGCAGGCAACGGCCAGTCCAAAGGTGGCAAAGATGATGTCCTGTGGGTCCAAGGAAAAACATAACTGCATTAAGTGCCTAAAGTGGGAAACAGATTTATAAACAGATGTTTAAAATATTACTTTTGTTTGAAGTTCTTTCAGTTTGAAGTATATCAGCTGGTGATCAAAATCTTCTAAAGACAATTAAAGTCAACATTTCAACACTTATCATGAATGGACATAATGTTGCAAAAGCAAGGAGGAACTAGAAGGGTGCATCACAACACCTAAAAGTAACTCTACTAGAGTGCAAACATAGTAACCACAAAAATAAACAAAAACTTTAACATTCCCTCACCTTCCATATACTATTGCTTCATGTTTCTCAGAAAAACCCTACATGTTTACAAAGGTTTGCTGGTATTGATTACATACTTATATTCTAAATGTACACTAAATAATGGCCCTGTGAACAAATTTCTCTTGCTTCGCAAACCCTAGCACGTTATAACTCATTCAAATATGGGAAGTATCAGGTGAAGATCCAACAATTGAACAAGCGCACAAATCTTAATATCATGTGCTCACCTAAAAATAGGCACATGTCCAGGTTTTGATTTGTTCCAAGTAAAATGGGAAGGAACTGATAGGAACTGATCAGTAGACGATTCTTTCTTGAGTGGATGCTGCGGGGTGTGATTGTCATCTGTGGACGTCTCTACAGATGGGGATAAACGCCCAGGACCTTCTGCACAGATATCAATCTTTGCTGATAGAGTGGCAGTCTGGTCAGAGGTTTTCCGTGTTTTTAGGGGTATATCTGTGTCGTGGCTGCACTGGAAAGGAGGGGAACCAGACCCAGAATGTTGTGATGCATTAAGCCAAGTATCTTCTGTTATGCTGCCTCTGGGTGAGTGGCTGGGAGAGGGTGCTGGTGAGTGGTGAGGGGAGCCAGAATCCGTGTAGCAGATGTCTGCACTGGAGTGTCGTCTTTTGCCACAAGGGGAAGTGGGCCGAGAAGATGGCCGTGAGATTGACCGTGGGCCAAGCCAGTTCTCATCAGTAACGCTAGTCCTCGGAGAGTGGCAAGGGGACTGCCTAGGTGAGAGAGACGCTCCATAGCCAAACTGCTGCCATGTTTCATCCCCTGAGCAACCTCTGGGCGAACCACTGGGAGATGCCAAAGGTGAACCCAGAGTAAATCTTGCTGCAGCTTCATTTAGCTCAAAGTCCACATCATCATAGGTGTGAGAAACAGACTCACAGGAAGAGGCATCTGAGAACCAACTCCTGGAGGATATACTGCTTCCAGGGCTGGGACTTAAAGACGGCTCTCTATAGGATGGTTCAAGGTGGAGGTAGAGGTGTTCTCGCGAGGGTCTTTCCATGTAATCATCCTTTTGGTTGTTGACCAGCCCCTCTGAAGTCCCAATCTCTTGGTGGCAGCTAGGAGAGATGGATGTGATCTGAATGCTGGGACATTCAAATGCCTTTGTACCCCCAGCTGGGTTGTACTTGGGCTCTGGGATCTCATTATCATTAGCATGGGTTTTAAAGCTCTGGAAGTGGGATGAAGGGGACCGATTTGAGCAATGGGGATGGGTCCCATGTCTCGGGATGCAGATGGCCTGGTTTATGGCAGAAGGAGGCTGGTCTACATTGAAGAGATAAAAGGATGCACAGTCATCCGGTTCCAGATCTGAAATCAGACGGAGAAATCACAATGTTACCGTCAATTAACACCACTTGGCAAGTAAATGTAGACAAAAAATGCTTCTGCTTCTAATAACATTTCAGTTTTTGAAAGGATCATTTCCTCGTCACTCCAAAACCACGTATTACCTAATCTTTGTCTTTGAGATGACAAAGTACATACATGCACCGACCGGACAACTTTTCCTCACCACCAATGGCCTGCCACCTTCTCTAGTACCAGACTCAATACAAAATAATCCAGTAATTTGACAACAATGGTCAGTCTCTGCTTTTTACTTTCTTAAACGAGTGCTCGGTTCTTCGGCTTTTCTATTCACTTTCCAGTAATAGAATGAGATGGATGCAAATATGATTTTTGTATCAATAATTAAAATGGCAAAAAAAGAAAAAAAAAAAAAGATAAAGGCAACCTGATACTTTAAATTAACACTGAGAGTGGCGTTTAATGGAAAGCCTCCAAATATGTTTTTTATTGTCCACTGTGTTTGCTGCAGAACATCATTTATTTCTTATTCTTGGAATCCTAGGTCTCATTATTTGTAGAAAAGTAAAATGTCTGAAATTAGTCATTTTCTTTTTGGATGGGACTACGACTTTTTGTACGCTAGTCTAAAGGTGCTGTTCAACTTTGAACACTGAAATTGCTAATAGCAACTGTGTTGCTTGCAAAAAAATGACTGGAAAAACTTCTCAGGACGGCTGTGGTATCCAACGGTACAAGAAATACAATTTACGATGCCGCAATTAGCCACAAATTCAGGAGTGTAGGTGGGACGGCATCGTCAGTCTGACCTGAAAAAAAGCCTATGTATATATATATATATATATATATTATATATATATATATATATATATAATAAGAATGTTAATGCATTATGCAGACGTATCCCAGTGCAGAGAGCTCCAGATTTAGGTCCTTCATTACACATATTGTGAGATGAAGGTCTCGTTTCTCCTGAAACTCATTGTGCATTTGTCTGGAGAACCAATAAAGCATCATTCATATTTTATTTGTCTTCTTCTAGCTTTTATTGTGTGCTGGAATAGCAACGCACTTTAAGGCATCCTGTCCAGCACCAGCAAGAGGAAAATATTCACAACTAGAACTTTAATCCAACTCAGCTATACACCAATACACAACTGAGCATTGTTTATATTAAAGCTGCGCTCCAGTGTATTTTGCTGTATGTAAGTTGGCGCTTGTGTTGTTTAGTTACTGGCGTTACGAACTGAGGCTTCTGTCTCATTAAACTCCGCCCCCTGCTGCCTCTACTGAAAGCAGGAAGCATTCCGCAGTACACTTCTCGCCCACGCTCAGTAGCAATCATATTCCAGTCAATCAATAGCAGCAGCTAACCACACATGCTGATGTTTTGATAGCACACGAGCTATTGGCTACTGAGTCCTCTTCTTTAAAGTCCTCGTCGCATTTGGCAACTAATAATTATCATCTGATTGCAGGTTTGGTTAGTTTACTGTGTACCTGCCGTTATAAAAAACCGTTACTTTATGGTGCGCGGAATGTAACCTATACAATGACAGCAAATTCGCTAGAAAATGTCCTGGTAAAAGTTAATTTTAACGGCATAATGCTGGCCTTTATATCAATGCCATCTGATGCTTAAAGGACAGAGATAAAAGCGACAGCTTTGGAAGCGGGGTTGGCTGCACGCCCACAGTCTTCTCCACGGAGTCACAAAACTGCCCCGCGGGTGACAAATCTGTGATCATGGGTGTTCATGCATATGGCCGTATTTCAGGGATGGGGAAAGTAATTAGGCTATGTGTCATCTCAAGACACTGCTTCTTAAGGGATATTAAGAGAAAAGGCAACAATACCCCCCCCAGCAGCTGGGATATTTTGTGTAGATCAGTAACCAAAATCCAAGATAAAGCATTTATAATGTCAGGCTGTAATAATAAAATAACAGAAAGCCAAAAAAGTAGGGATTTTTCTTCTGCGCAAGGCACTATGCTGCGCTTCTTACACCAATATACAGATACCAAATCACACTGCTATTTTAAGAACACGATATGTATAATGCACAACATGCTCCGCACACTTACTTAAATGTATGTGTCCATTTCCACGGACGTCAGTGCATCTTACTGCATGCAGATATCAGCTATCAGCCAGAAAATGGGACGTTTTTCACATTTGACTCCTCCCCCAGCTGCCTCTCCCCAAAGCAGGAAGCATTCGTCAGTACACTTTACGCATTCCCATTGACATCAATGGGAGTAGCAGCACCCAATCACATGCGCCTGTCTATACACTGATGCTTTGCCAGCACACACGTGATTGGCTGCTGCTTCAGTTATTTCAGTAGGAGTGCTGAGCATGTGCAAGAGGGGTAAACACATATGTTTAATACCACAATACAGGCGACCAGGAGAGAATAAAATTATTTTTTTCCCCTTTAGTGGTTCATCTAGTCTGCCCATTTCTCCTGACAGACTCAGACCTCAGTCTCATCTATGTCTATCCTATGCATGCTTTAATTCCCCTACTGTATTACCCTCCACCACTTCTGCTGAGAAGATGTTCCACGTACTACCACCCATGGTAGGAGAATTATATGCACGCACTCCGATGCCAGTACTCGATATGAATGATCAAAGCGTCAGATTATCGCTCACAGGAAGCTAACGCAATGATGTAAACAAACAACATGACGGTGTAAGCCTTAAGGAGTGGCGACGGATTTCACAAACAGTTAACAGGAAGGAGTATGTTATAGTAGAAAGAACCACAAAGAGGAAGTTTATATTACATTCCCTGTGTGGGTTTCACATCTATCTCGCTCTGTGTTGTTTTGAGACTCGCACGCATATCTTTATTAAATACAGAAATATTCACATGTTTTAATCCGTATCAAACAGCCATAAGTATCTGCAATCTTCTGATTGATGGCAGATATGACCCATACGGCCTCATCTAGTCTGCCCGTTGTAAAGACCTTAATCAGTTTTTAGTCTAGTCTTAGATTCAGGAGCCATATGTCTTTCCCATACTGTATTAGCCTCTACCACCTCTGCTGGTAAGCTGTTCCACTTATTTTAATTTAATACATTTGTTTCTTAAACTATTTTGCCTGAACACAGATACAGACCATCGGAACGGTTTGGCAGGGCTAATGCGTTCTGCATAAAAAGATGACCGATTGTAGAAGCGGTCTGGTTTTTGGATACAGTTCTAGGTTTCTTAAGTATGCTCGAGAATCATCAAAGACCCACAAAACCTTATCTAAACATGACAATACAGACAAGCACAGATAAAACTCGAGAGCTCAGAACACATAAACAGAAAAAATACAAATAAAGGTTAATATCCTAATTCCTTGGGGTTCTCGGATAAAGTAACAAGCCAATAAATAAATAAATAAGAGTGTGTGTGTGTGTGTTGGTGCGAGTGCGTGCTGGTGCGAGTAAAATGCACTGCCTGTCCCAACAAAAACAATTTGTAATTATTTTTACATTTTTCCATATAGCGCCATCATATTCCGTAGCGCTGTACAATGGGTAAGCAGGACATGTCCAGTAGTATATAACACAGCAAGACTTAGAGACAACTTTTGAAAAATGAAGAGGAATCGGGTTACACAAACATCAGCGTGAATATATATTTAGATCTGTGCTTTAGAATAACGCCCCATCTTTATTGGATGACGGACAGAACTATTCATAGAAACACAGAATTTGTCGGCGCGGATTTAGTCGGTCCTCGGTCTACTGCATTAGCCTCTTCCACATCTGCTGGGAGGCTGTTCCATGTATCTATCGCTCCCTCTCAGTAAAATAAAAATTCCCTCTGACCCTGTATTTTTAGTTTACGGCATTTCTCCTCCTCTCCCTCCGATTTAACCCTTTTATGGCTAAAAGAACCCCCAGCACCAGTTCTGTTGAATACCAGATCTCAAGGAATGCCTAAACGTCACGGGACACAAGAGCAGGCACCGACAGGTTGTTGCCATAGAAACAAAGCGTTCAGGGGGAAAAAAAGTGTGTGTTGTCTTTGCGCGGTTAAGCCAGCGACAGATCTGCTTAGCGTTAATGTTGTGTTAGTGGGACAGCCCCTTTAAGAGGAACGCTGTTGTAATAAATGGGGATAAATATTCGATTAAGGGGGTTGCGGATACGACATTTCTCGCTCCCTAAACGTCGCTGTCATCTGAGCTCGGAGGGCCGTGTCGGAGAGACGGAGACGGTTTCAGGGAGGCCGGGCGAGATGCCAAAGCAATGGCTCGGACACAGCTGTCAGATAATGCTTCTCCCCTTACATCAGGACTGCGTGCTATTCAGGCCCTGGATCTTCTCAACTTTCTCTCCGTTCCCTCCTCCCTCATCCAGCACCACTCCACCTCCTCCAATGTACAGCCCGGGCGATAATCGCGTTTTAAACGCCACTTTCAGGGTTCCCAATTCTATTTTCCGAGCAAATATAAATATCATAATTTTTAAAATATCTCCCGGGCCTCCCTGAGCAAGCAGATACTCGGGGGTTAAAAAAAAAACATTTATTCGGGAAAAATTGTTTCACGCAAGATAACTAGCAAGTAGATTTCAGGGACCAGGATTGATTTATCTTCACTAATCCCTGGAAAAAAATATATATATAACTGCCCCAAAAGAATATGTTAAATTACAACTTCCGTAAAACAAATATATGGGGTGGAATTTTTTTCTATTTGTATTTTCTAACTTCATCGACAGGGTGGTGGATAAATGGAACAGACTCCCGTCAGAAATGGTAATACAGCGAGGGAATTTAAACATGCATGGGATAGGCGAGACCAAGTCCTGATTAAGGTCTGGCTCATTAGGATGAGCTCATTAAATAAAAATTAGAAAAGTAATCTTTTAAACAGCCTGCTAAAGAAAGATTTTTAATCTAATGTGCGATGTACAACGTATTATTAAATATAATAATAATAACAAAAAATAACAATAAAAATAATAACGGATTTGGTTTGGGGTCAGCTGTGTTTACTAATAAGAATTAAATCGAAAGAAAAAAAACTTTGATCTTCCCCTGTCAATTTATTATTATTTATTATTCTGTATAGCGCCATCATATCGAGCAGAGCTGTACACGGTATCTGCTTTAAACCGTAACGCGGATCCGCAGAATAAATACACTTATTTTACTCGTCGATGCGGCGGAATTGGTTTCTTTTTTATCGAGTAACGGAAGTAACAGAATCGTGGATCCGGAGGCATCGGCACGTTTGAAGTCTTGCAGCAGGCGTAAAAGAATTGCGCAGACTAGACGGGCCGCGGGGTCTGGATCCGCCGCCTAAGTCTACGTTCCTATAAAACGTACGGCACAACGTCTGGGGTTTCGCACTAAAGCAGCCGCATTCTCTACATGTAACGGCTTGTTACAGAAATCCAAACCAGCAAGCGGCGCGCAAGCAAGGGAAGAGTCTTTGGGTGGCTGACATCAAAAATCTTTGTATGCGCTCATCACACTGGTTAGGAGCAGCACACCGGAGCGGGGCACAGCGCGCCCCATCACACCGGAGCGGGGCACAGCGCGCCCCATCACACCGGAGCGGGGCACAGCGCGCCCCATCACACCGGAGCGGGGCACAGCGCGCCCCATCACAACCGGAGCGGGGCACAGCGGGGCGCGCGCCATCACAACCGGAGCGGGGCACAGCGCGCCCCATCACACCGGAGCGGGGCACAGCGCGCCCCATCACACCGGAGCGGGGCACAGCTCGCCCCATCACACTGGTTAGGAGCATAACACTGGATCGGGGCATCGCACGGCCATCACACTGGTTAGGAGCATAACACTGGATCGGGGCATCGCGCGCCCATCACACTGGTTAGGAGTATAACACTGGATCGGGGCATCGCGCGCCATCACACCGGATAGGAGCATAACACTGGATCGGGCATCACGCGCCCATCACACCGGATAGGAGCATAACACTGGATCGGGGCATCGCCCGCCCATCACACTGGTTAGGAGCATAACACTGGATCGGGGCATTGTGCGCCCATCACACCGGATAGGAGCATAACACTGGATCGGGGCACCACGCGCCCATCACACTGGATCGGGGCACCGTGCGCCCATCACACCGCGCGCCCATCACACCAGATTGTTCCCACACATAGAATTCAGTTCACTTAACATTGATGCCTGGGGGTCAACTCTCCAGCAACTACTTACTACGGAGAAAGCGCCCGCGAGCATCACTTGCAGGAACGCCCAAGCCGGCTGCTTGGTTTAGTGAATATACCCCACTGAGGTTACTTTACACGCTACAGACACAAGACTGGACCATCGTGCCGGATGCTACTTCATACCGGCTGCATGCTTGCAGCTGCACGCTCAGATGTGGACTTTTATCATACAATCTCCAGGGTCAGCAGGCAGCTCTTAGGCTACAATTCCCATGATCCCCAGCCAGCCCCCAAAAAATGAGCATATCTATGTGAAGCTGCTGGGTGTGCATCATGACTGTTCTTTACGCAGTAATATAAAATAATCGTAACATATGCTGTCCACGTAAATATTTACAAAACTTTGTAAAGATTTTGGTTAATCCGGGGACTCCGGTGTATAATAATAGATCTACCTCTAGCTAGACCAAGCCTCCATATATTCCCCAGAGCCTTGCATTAATTATCATGCAATAAGCCGATACACCGTCCGCTCTGTCTGGAAAAGTAGTCATTTTTAAACACAGAAACATAGAATTTGACGGTAGATATGGTCCATACGGCCCAATCTAGCCGGCCCGTTTTACCCTGATGTAAAGACTCAAACCTTAATCAGTCGTCTTAGAGTCAGGAGCCATATGCCTATCCCATGCATGCTTAAAGTCCCTTAATATATGAATATTTACCACTTCTGCTGGAAGGCTGTGCCACGTATATACCACCTTCTCATAAAAGTTGTAAAAAATTCCTATGATTGCATCTAACCCTCTGACCCTCAAGTTTCAGATTCTGCCTTCTTGTTCCAACATGTTTGCAAGTCCCGATGTTTGCAAGTGATAATAACTGCTCCAGCACCAAACCCCACGCCACAATCACACTGCCCTGCACTCCACAAGTGGCAGTCCCGCTAATCAATACACCTACCAACTGATGACTCATTAACCCGATAGCAGAAAAAAGCCATAAAAATCAAACTATGATCGCCCTTTATGGGTGAGACGCCGGGGATGCCCCGGACGGGTCCCCATTTAGGCCAATCTCTGACCTTCCCTCATGTCGTGACAAGTGACATGTCCTTCGCCGATACTTCGCAACTGTTACGCGAAGGAATGATCCCCGGGGAATGCTCACCAGTTGGCACTTGAGGCTCCGTCGCTTCCTCCCCGAATATGAGCTTGAAGTCGAACTCGTCACAGCCGCAATGTGCGGCACTCATCGGGGCCCCGGACCCGCCGACAGCTGCTCCTGACCGGCCTCCCTTCGCCCCGTTTCCCGCTCGCTTTCCGCTTCGCACGCTTCTTCTAGAGACACAACAACTTTCTCGGTGTCAAACAAGCGACCCCAGCTCGCCGCATCCCCTCTCCCCTCATTGGATGAGAAGTGTCTTCAACGTCAATCCGGACATACCTTGCCCCGCAGGTCTCGCGGTACTTCGCGGGCGTCACGTGACCGAGTCCCATAACTCAAACTCACTAAAGGCTTGAGAGATGTTGGGTATCCCGGAAATACCGCTCGCCGGTGCTGAGCTTCTCGCCATGACACCGAGCGTAGTGTTTATGACGTGTCCTTCTCTATGAAAAGGCTATTTTATAAAGATTATAGTCTAATTATAGTTTATATTTATGTTATAAACAAGTTATTGGTTCTATGAAATAAGTGGAGTTGCCCAAAACCATTCCTTCCAAGTTCATCTCTTTAGGAAGGGCAGATCCTTCTTGGTACACAAGTATCTCATCCTCCTACTGGTGTCCTCTCCTATCCTGATGTCCCTCTTTATTTCTCTATGTCCTTCTCTCCTAACCTGGTGTCCCTCTTTCTTTCTTTCTTTCTCCCCCCTCCCCTGTTCCTTCCCTAATGTCATGTTTCCTTGATGTCCTTTCCTACCTTGATGTTTTGCTTTCTTTCTCAGCTTCCTCTCCTTCCCTGATGTCTTCCTTCCCCTGACTGATGTCCCCTCTTCCCTGGTGTCATTCTCCTATCTTGATATCATCCTCTCCTTCCCCGATGTCATTTTTTCCCTGGTGTCCTTCTCTCCTATCCTGATGTCATCCTCTCCTTCCCCGATGTCCTTTTTTCCCTGATGTCCTTTTTTCCCTGGTGTCCTTCTCTTCTTCCCTGATGTCATCCTTCCCTTCACTGATGTCCTTGTTTCCCTGCTGTTATTCTCCTACCGTGATGTTTCTCTTTCTCGGCTTCCTTTCCTTCCCATATGACCTCTTGTTCCCTGTTGTCCTTTTTTCTCTATGTCCTCTCCTATCCTGGTGTCCCTCTTTCTTTCTCAGCTTCCTTTCTTTTTCTGATGTCCTTTTTTTTCTTTCCCTGTACCCCCCCTTTTCTTTTCTTGCCTGATGCCCTTTTTCCCTATCCATCTTTCTCAGCATCCGTCGTTCATTCCTTGATGTCCCTCTTTTTTCCCCCTGTGCCTCCTTTCCTCCTCTGATGTCCCTATTTACTTCAATCTTTCTTTCTTGGTAACCTTCTTTCCTTTTTAGATGTCCCTCTTTCTTTTCCTGTGCCATTTTTTCCTTCCCTGGTGTCCATCTTTCTTTCTCTGCATCATTTTTGTATTTCCCTATGTCCTTCTTTCCTCCCTGATGTCTCTCTTTTCTCAATGATAAAACAAAACAAGAATTCAGTGCATGTCTGGCAAATACCAATCAAAAAACATCTGTTCGTGGCATAAATATTGGGAATTCCGTCACACTATACGTCTGTATATCGCTTAGCCGCCACTACGTCAAAATACCCCAGGGTTGCTGAGTCCTGTATTTTAACCCAAAAGAGACCGGCAGTGATGAGCACCTGGTTAAATGTACTGGAATCCATTCAGAATATTGTGCTGTTATCCTTTGAAAAACTAAAGCAATTTTCTGAGCTTGGTTATTTTTTTAGTACTCGTACTTTCTAATATTTTTCCTGTGCTTTATCACTTAATAAAAAACAATATTTTTTTATCACCATTATTTTTATTTATTTAGCAACAATTTCTGTAGCATTTTTTACAATACATATATCTAAACCGATACATTAGGTAAAGAGGGCGCTGCTCGCAATCTAGAGGATTATTATTATTAATTATTATTATTAAATCCCCGTATACTCTAAAAGCGACTGATCTTTTGATAAACAGGCATATTACCATGTTACTACTGAATGAAAAAAAGAGGGACTGTGTCTCAAACACAGGGATGTGTGCACTTTTCTCACTGTGAAAGTCTACTATTACATCAACAGCTGTATTTTTTTAAACAATATTTTGGGTGTTTTTTTTAGTTTTCGTCCTCTTTAAATGCTTTTAAGCTTCTATAAGATCTCGCTGGTGTTGTTGCTATGGATCCCAACGAGCCGAGCGGAACCATAGCAACAACACCAAAGAGTTCCATGAGAGGGGCGGCCCTTTAATGTGAAGTCAGAGCACTTCCGGTTTCCGTGACTCCTCAAATATTTCTGCACGAATCAATAGTTAACGGCACTTCTTCACCTCAATAGAGTTTTACTATTTACTTTCCGGGAGGTCAAAGTGCGACGAGGAGGTGAGAAACAAACTCAAAGAACCGATTTATCAGTTATTATTTTCTTTGTCGATCTTATTGTTTTCCGAGTTGTTAACGAATCTGCAACTCCAAACATCAGGATAAATTTGCCTATCACAGTGCTGTGATGGCTAAAACAGTTTTTGCATGATTTAGGATATATCTATCTATCTATCTATCTATCTATCTATCTCAGAAAGCAGATTCATCATGTGCGTTATGGTGCTGCGGTGGGAACGTTTTGTATTTCTTTATTGAATGTGTGTAGCTTTAAGATTATATATATATATAATGTGTATCGGTTTAAATATATATATATATATATGTATTGTATAGTCTCTTTCCGGGTTATTCTTTTCAAATAGGATTATATATACGTGTGTTTCATACTAAATAACTTTTCAAGACATAATAATGGTCTTAACTGTGTGTATATATATATAATATATACATACATACGTAGAGGTTTGTTGCTTTGTGTCTTGTGAAATCATGAAGGCCCACGGTATCCCTTTTATGAAAAGTGTTGTGTGTTATATTTTTGTGAAGATTTTTTTTCCTTGCATTATTTTTAAGGACTACTATTTTTATGCAAAGGCCTAATAAGTTTAGAAGTAATGTAAGTGCCCATGGCCTCCTGGCGCCCATACCGTGCTATGATGTGAAACCCAGTGCTTTCCAGCTCATCCCCATCCCTTTATTAGCACTGATGCCCCCATCTGCCCCGCGTAGGTTACAGGTTGTCACTGGGCTCTGTCCGTCTCCCAGAGAGTAGAGAAGAAGGTGTTAACGCTTGATTGACAGCTGTCAAAAGGCTGCTGGTGGGTAAGCGCCGCTCTCACCAAAACCCTGCTAGGATTTCATTAAAAGTCAGTAAACTAAAAATTTTTTAATTGTATTTAACCAAAAATAGTTCTTTTTTAATAACTTTTTTTAAGATTATGGCGTAAATATTTCAGCGAGGCATTGGTGCAATGGGTAGGGTTAGTAAAGAAGAGCTTGATGTGATGAGAAAGGGTTTGGATAAACAGGGCTTTACAATATGTCTTTTTGTTCATAATGCATGCATTCTTATTCTCACCTGAAAGAAATATTCAGTATCTGGATCTGTTAAATTGGGTATATCTTGCGATATTTGAACTTTTGTTTTGCCAATATACAGGTGTATATTTTTTTTTTGGGGGGGGGGGTGCAAAAAAAAAAGCAAACTAGACCTAACGTTAGCGGTGGCAGATTGAACCCTGCTGGCACCTGTCCTGCACGGTAGCATGTCGCTATTTCACGATGAATGGAGGGAGGGCCGATATTAGATGACTTCTAATGGAGCAGTTAAAAAATGACTGATCCTTCTTTGAAACCAGATCTTCGTTAGTTAGTAGATCTCCCATAGAAATGTTTTATAAAAGTATTTCTATGGCCGTGGTATATGTAGTCGGTGGTATATCTAATGGTGGCGTTACTACTTTGTATCCCTAAAGATAATGGTGTTTTATAGAATTGACTGCCTAGAGAGGTCGGTACTACGGGGTAAATGGAGGGTTAGTATGCGCTGCTTTGTAGTTAACGGTTCCTTTATTTTTAAATAGACGTCTAAGTTGCTTAGACTTTTTTTCCTTTTAGATGATTTATATATCTGGGGAGGACCACTTTCCAAGGTTGCAGATGATTTATATTCGTTCAGAGGATGGCTCTTTCTTTAGGGCTAGTGCAAGCTGCATGGTTGTATTGTTTAGATCTCCCATTAAATTATTCTATACAAGATTGGATCAGTGTTACCAAATCACTTTAACGTCTTCTCTATTCTCTGAGGGTGTTTGCTGTATGTTTGTTTGTTACACTTTGGTTACTTGGAGGAATCTTCTATATGTTTACTCACAAGGCTCCATGGTGCAAACCCTACCTTTACCTTGAGTATTACTCCGGATGTTACTCCGGCTCCGGGCTAAAGTAAGACGCTCCCCTCTCGCTGGAGATATTCCCATTAATGCAGAATACACGGTGAATGCTCGTTCCAGATCCTACACGTTTCCCATTAAGAAGAATAAGTTGCCTGGTATAGTGTACTTTTGCCCAGTTGGCAGCCAAGGGCACCCCTAAGCACAGTTCAGTAGGGCAGTTATGGTTCCCTTTCTCATTAATGTGTCCTCACTTTGTCACTCCCCTTTACTTGGAAACGTTTTATGTTTCATGTTTTTGCTTTTTTTATTTTTAGTGCATGAAACACAGAGGAGACAAAGAAATGGTCATTTGCTTCTGCAACTGGATTGCTTTTGCCGACAGAATGCACGCAGTACTTGTAGAAGAGCTGGCAGCCGGCTTTAACCTCCCTGCAGCTGTTACTTCTAAAATAAGAACACCACTACGGGCTTCAAATCAGCATTAAGGAGTTTGATGGTAAGCATATAACTATTATCGTTATTATTATGTTTGTTTGTTATTATTATTATCTTTGTTATTATCTTTATTGTTATTTTTCCTGTTTCTTACCATCACCAGTAGTAACAGTTAATCTATATCTGTTATTTGTTCTGATAGACTCTTATGCTGATATTTTTTTATTTATATTTTTGCAAGGAGTGTCATTTTATTCATCCATGGATATTCCATCTCCAGAAAAGGAGCAGTATGTTCATGTGTCATCTGCGGAACGAAACAGCCATGGACGAAAAACATACAGAGGTTAGCACCAAAAAATACTGATTGTTACAGAAAGAACATTGTATTTTTTGTAAATATGAGATGTGAATGGTCTGCAGAGTTTGCAGTCTCATGCAGCGCCGCCGTGATCTGTACCAAATTGGCTCATTAAGATTTGATGTATATAACCCAACACAATATAAAGCAAAAGTTATAAAAAGTATTGAAACGAATACAAATGTTTTAAAATTATATTCTAATCTTTATTTTTTTTTTGTCCATATGGTTCAGTAGGAGGTTTGGGAACAGATGCCTTTCTTTATGGAGCTGCGCTGATGCCATGTCTACATGGGAGATAAGATATTACTCCATAATGGGCTGTGGAACAAGCAAAGTACTCCCAGAGCCTCCAAAGAACGTACAACTGGACTTGGTGAAAAAGGTGGAACCCTTTGTCTTCTCAAAAAATGACCAGTATAAGCACTTTATTACAGACTGTGAGCAAACAGACCTGAAGAAGGATTCATTGTCTCCTCCATATCCTCCTGGATATATAAACTCTCATACAGAAAATCCAGACCCTCGGAGGAACAAAGTGGCTAAATACAGGGCAAAGTTTGATCCGCGTGTGACTGCAAAGTATGACATCAAGGCACTTATTGGACGAGGGAGTTTTAGCCGTGTTGTACGAGTTGAACACAAAGCATCCAAACAACCCTATGCCATTAAAATGATTGAGACCAAGTACAGAGAGGGAAGGGAAGTATGTGAATCGGAGCTTAGCGTACTGAGGCGAGTTCGCCATACCAACATTATCCAGCTGATTGAAGTGTTTGAGACCCAGGAAAGGGTTTATATGGTGATGGAGTTGGCTACAGGTGGTGAGCTTTTTGACCGCATAATTGCCAAAGGTTCCTTCACGGAGAGGGATGCTACCCGAGTTTTGCAGATGGTCTTGGAAGGGGTGAAATACTTGCACACACTTGGAATTACTCATAGAGACCTAAAGCCTGAAAATCTGCTCTATTATCATCCAGGGACAGACTCCAAAATTATGATAACCGATTTTGGACTTGCGAGCGCTCGAAAGAAAGGTGGTGACTGTTTAATGAAGACCACTTGTGGAACTCCTGAGTATATTGCACCTGAAATACTGGTGAGGAAACCCTATACCAATGCTGTCGACATGTGGGCGTTGGGAGTCATATCGTATATACTTTTAAGCGGAACTATGCCATTTGAGGATGATAATAGAACCAGATTATACCGACAAATTTTAAAGGGGAAATACAGCTACTCTGGAGAGGTAAGTTTTGTTTTTTTTGCTCTATATTATGTTATAGACTTATACTCATGGACCAAAAATGATTTGGACAAATGTTTAATTTCATGTTTGGTTCATTCCGTCCATTTCAATTCTCACTCTTCCTCTCTCAATTTCCCCCTACCTTCCCTGCTTCTATTTGTTTCTCTGCAGCGCCTCTTCTTGTTGCTCTTCTCTTTCTTCTTCTCCCAGCACTCCTCTGAATTCTCCTGGCGGCTTCCATGTATTTCCACAACAGGGCTCTCTCCTGGTTGGAGGAACGGGGCTTGTCCCTGAGTGGAAGCACCATAAAAGAGGGACTTAATGTGGATTCTGGTTTCCTTACACACTACCAGAACTTCATATGAACTTCATCTAGTCATCCAATGTTTAATTTATGTTATTATCTTTGATGTTTTACTGTGGTTATTGGTTTCCCTAAGTTTATTTGTTCTGTCCCTGGGTTATCTCTCTACCTCTCTGCATTTCTCACCTCCAGACCTATTATTTACGACACCCCACTCACCCCCCCTTCTCTTATACCATCACTTGTTTTAAGTTGTAACCTCTATCATGTTGATTAGTATTGCTTCGGACCTGATGAAGGGAGGATAACTCTCGAAAGCTTGTCTTTTAAATATTATGTTAGTCCAATAAAAAAGGTATTACCGCATACTCTGCAATACTCTATTTTTTGACATTGTGTCTACTGGACTAATACGGCTTCACACTTTTACATTACAATATTTTCACTATATTCCTTATAATTTTGACAGAAGCTTTTTTGAAAAGGGGCACATTGGGGATGTGTGAGCCACTGCCATGAAATAATGTGATTATTTTTACCATATTTATAAAGTGTTGTTTGTATCTCCATCCTGCAGCCATGGCCCAGTGTTTCGAATCTGGCAAAGGACTTTATTGACCGTCTGCTTATGGTAGAACCAAGCGAGAGGTTGACTGCAACACAAGCGCTAAAGCACCCATGGGTAGTAAGCATGGCCGCGTCTTCCTCTATGAAGAACCTGCACAGATCCATCTCCCAAAACTTGCTGAAAAGGGCATCTTCTCGTTGCCAAAGCACAAAATCTTCACATTCAACTCGCTCCAGTCGCTCCACAAAATCCACTAAGTCTCGGCGAGTGAGAGAACGCGAGCTGCGAGAATTGAATCTACGCTATCAGCAACACTATAATCGCTGAGCACTCTAACAGAGTCTGTTTTAAGTAAAAAATATACTAAGTGCCTTCTAACCTTGAACACCTCTGTCTTATAAACTTTGTATACTATGATCAAAGAACACATCTGTGACGTCTGTCATCTTCGTGACATTTTTTAACGTATCTAAGTTCCACTTTGATGCGTACAGTGGACCAAATGATACTTATGTGCCTTGTGCCACCTCTATTTGAAAGAGTGAGAACATTCTCAAGGTGATTTGCCTCTAAATGCATTGATGCCAAGACCAATAACGTTCCTGTAATTTTTAATTAAGCTTTAAGGGCTAAAAAAAAACATATTGTTGGTTATTTATAAGGGTGGCATGTTCATGATAGACTGAATACTCTGAATGTCATGCTTTGGACACGTTAACCGTCCTTTGGATGCAGCAGTTACCCCTGAAGTATCTGTACACCACTTTTTTATATCACCCAGACTTGCATTCTGGAAAATTGTTGCAAAGAACATCTACACACTGCTGCTATCGCAATTCTGCTTGGTTTTATCCGTATTTTTCATGTCCATGACACCTTTTATAAATCAACCCTATTGAGTGAAACTGGAACCAATTATTGGGCTTCCAAAAGTTGAGTTGAGTGTCGAATCTAAAAATCCATTCTATGTATAACAACCATTAATTAGAATTAGCCAACTGTCTCTGAACAGTGTCCGAAATAATGTCTGCATATACTAACTAAAATAGATAGAAACCCTTTATTAAAGTTTAAAAACATGTCTTGTGATTAAGTTACATATGGAGAGAGGTTTTTGATTTATTTTTTTTTAATCTGCAATTTGATGCTGTATGATGTAGTGATATTACGTGGAAGCAATGTTCTGAGAGATTCTGTACTATAGGCTGCAGATATCCTTGACAAAACCAAATTATATCCTTCTAGAACCAGTATTATTACAAAGTGCTTCCAGGGCAGCTCAGCTGCGAGTATCCTAATCATTGTACATGAACCTGATTGAAGAATCAGACTGATGTGCCACAGCATAGTTATTCTTTTGTGTTTGGTATCTCTGGGTTATTAGAGGTTGGAGTGTGACATGGGTAGTCTTCATTCTAAGCCAAGTGATCAGAAAAACTACTATTGGGATTAATTTGTCACACTACACACAACCAGTTCATCAATGTATTCTGCTCCCCCCAGCTGGAACCTGTATATGCTTGGCGACATTACTTTTTATACTCTATAGTGTTGGGCCGGGCATATGCATTTTATACAACTATGGGAGTAAGACTTGTTTTTATCATTATTTTTTCCCCATCAGACCACGGTCCTCCCTCTTTAGTAATAAAAAAAAAAGTTAGTATAACTGCACTCTTATCTTGCCATGCTGGTTAATGTTCTATCTTCATTTCATACAGGTCCTAAAGTGATAAAACTAAACATGTTTCCTGGTTCACTGCAACCATAAGAACCAAAAAGAATGCAGTGTGATTGGATTAATATTCTGTTCAATAGACTGATATTTTGCAGGTTTTTTTTTTTCTATAAATGTGAATAATGTTGCTCTTCTTTAAATGGCTAGGAATGTTATCCTTACTTTTTAAATAAATGGAATAAAGAGAAATGGGTTTACCTTCAATGCAATGAGTTGACATGAAATATTGTATCTTTTGTATTTACCTATGTATTATGAAAGTCTAGAATGTAAGTATTTCTTCTTTTAGAGACTGTCTGTAAAGCTATAGCATATATTGAGGCATTTTCAGAACTCTGGCTTAAAATATCATGAAAAGCCTGGCAAAGGGGTCTAATGAAGTCAGTTGTGCAGCTCTTTAGTGTGTACTCTAGTGTGGCTGTTGTCTATTCCTTTGGTTAAACTGGACACATAATTTTTATTACTGGGATATAAAAATATCCCTTTAATCAGAGTCCAACTAATTTAGCCTCAGGTGACCATGATGACAGCAATCCTTTTGATTCAAGAATGGTCAGCCTCCAGCGCCCAGGAGAGGAAAAACACCATCTGGGGGAATCTCCTAGGGAACCATGGCACAAAGGATAGTCATTCCCTCTGAACACTAAGAGGCTAACCTGTAGAAAAGAAAAGCAAAACCTAATTGACCAATTGGTTCGGTATGATGTCATAGCCAGTCTCTCTCCGCCTAGAGGTCCCACGTAGTGCAATGGATCTGTGCCTTAAAAAAATAAGAGACTAAGTAATGTCCCCCTTATCTTCCTGTGCAGTTTGGGTCCATCGTGAGCAGCTGCAGGTCTGCCTGTAAATAAAAGTATAAACAATATAAAAAGGGGGTGATTTATTAAAATGTTCTTAATGCATTCTCATGCCTGTTGTTTATGAATGGCTTCAATATGTTAGGAAAACAGTGACTGAGGCGACTTTTGACAATGTAACCTTTTATATTATAATGCACTTTTTAGTATACGCAGATGATACCAACAGGTGAATAAATCAAATATCTGTTTACATTATTTTTAGAAAAAATCTGCAACAGAAATATGTAATAAACATTCAGTCATCTTCCTGTTGCTAATGCTTTTATCCAGACACATATTATGCCAAAAGTTTACCAATTTATCACATTATCTCCCCTCTGTTATGAACTTTAATGCACGTGATAGCTGAGAGGTCTCTTTAAATGGTATTCCCTTTGCAAATGTTTGAGGGATTCTATTTTCAGAGTCGCGTGTCCCATGATGGGATGCATGTATGACAGCTGTAGAAGCCCAAGATCTCTTTTTTTAGTGAGAATCCGACAAAATTTCTGTTAATCCCTTAAAAACAGAGATTGTTATTATTATTATTATATTTTATTTATATATAGCGCCAACAGTTTACGCAGCGCTTAATACAATACATAAATTCAAGTGATATGCCAAGACAAGAATTGACAGACTAAGGAAGAAATAATAAGTGAGGAGGAGAGCCTTAGCCCATGGGAAGAACGTAGGGATCGAGTAGGAGAGTATTTGCTAATAAGGTCAGAAATGTATGGAGGAGCAGTGTTATGGATGACCTTATATGTCAGTACCAGGATTTTAAATGTAATTCTAAAGGTTTTTAGGGGATGTATTTGATCTGTTTCATGTCTTTATTAGGCCATACGTGTGCATACATGCCTCACAACTGTCCCACTGTCCTACCGAGCTCTAACTCTGTCCTGCGGTCGCAATTCCATTTTTTTTTTATATATCCCTACCGTATTCTGCAAAAGGGGGTGAGTGGGTCAGCTACCCAGGACAATGCCTGAGACATGGGACTTTACCATAAAAAACAGGGCTGTTGGGATGTATGGTATTGCACATAGTTATACAATGGATAAACAGTACATAAGATAAAGTGCATCACATTACACTATAGATACTTAAAATGTAGGTTGTCCTTTACATACTAGGCCACACATACCATTACAGTGTTAGAGAGTTCTTTATTATTCACATATACTTTAAATACACTTAAAATGTCACAAAAGTTTCTTTTCCGCTAGTAGGCCCTCATTGGATTCTTGTACCCAAGAGAAACTACAACTCCCATAAGCCATTGCAGCGATTCGGTCCGCCCACTGAAGGGAGGTGGTTTGGGCGCGCGAGGGCGGTGGCGGGAGTCGTTCCGAGCGGAGGGGCCGCGCTGAAGCAGGACCTGGTGTTGGGTAAGTTCGTTTATTTAGGAGACCCAGGAAGCTGCCTATTAAAACACATTCCTACGGCGAGCTAGCAGTTCCTGCGAGGGCCGGTACCGGCTCGGTACCTCTGCTCCCTCACGCTTTGCACTCTCTAAGGTGCCGCTGCAGGCCTCTTTGTGGAGTGACCCCCGGCTTTGCTGTCCCGTTACTTTGCATTACATTCTTCCCAGGCCTGGCGCCCTCACGCTCTTCTTTTGACCATTTAGGGCTTTATTCATTCGAGAATAACGTTACCCTGCGGAGATATCGCGCGAAGTCGGATTACAGCGGCATTGTAATGAATAGCACGCCGTGCGACCTGTCATAGCGTTGCATACATAGCGCTGCGATCGTTAGTATTCGCGGGGGGCTGAGGCCGGGTTTCGGTGTTTTTAATTTGAATTCTATTCGGTGTTGGTTAGAACTCGAGCTTCTCCTCTTTATTGTCTGGTGCTTTACATACGAGTTTTCCTTATTGGGCAGATGCCGCACCCACCGGCCATGCGATGAGTAGGCGCAGAGGGACGGTATTTATAGAACTGCCTTCTCGGCTTCTGTACCACGTGGCTGCGAAGTCTGTGAACTTCTCTCCTCCATTGCTTTTGATCCATTAACTCCTGTGCTGTTAGAGAGACAATTAACTGCCCCTGATACCCCCAGTAAAGACGACTAGAGTATTAAAGTACTCTGCGAGTATCCCTAACCTAGTGTGAGTACTGTGCAGTATGCATTCTAACTGCAGCCCTGCAGCTACCCTCCTGGACTTGTGATCCTTGCCGCTGATTGGCTGCATGAAGCAGCCAATCAGCAGCAGCAAGGTGCTCTCATTGAAATCAATGGGAAGGCTTGCTGCAGATGCATATTGAGGTTTTGGTAGACCCCTGCCTACAGCATACATGCAGCAATGCATCTTCCGCATGCAAAATAGCCGGAAGGAGGAGACTGGAAGGAAATGTAAATGTTTTAAAGGAGGATAAATATTGCTACAGGACGTCATAATGTACAACTAGAGGGTCAGAGGTTTGCTGTAATTTAAGGAAGGTTTACTTTACTAAGAGTGTGGTAGATAAGCGGCACAGTTGCCCATCAGAAGTGGTAGACATGGTTTTACTGAATCTGACGTGATCAAGCACTGATTAAGCATTCAGCGTAGAAGGGTTCCGCCGTCAAATTCTCCGTTTGACAGAAGCTGGGTGTGTTTGTTGCGGGGACCTGAATCAGTGGATTGTATGGGCCGGTGATGGGGGTGGGAGTTAGGTGATGTCATGAATAGGGTATTTCAGGCTGGCAAAACAAAAAACGTATTGAGAGCTGCGGGCCCCACGTCGGCAGGTCGTATGTTAGAGAGAAGGAGATGGGGCCTTTTAAGAGACCTGTGGCTCTGATGATCTACTTGGAAGTAAATAAGTGTAATAAGGCACAATTTTTAAGGTGTTTTAATGCCTCAAGTTACGCGGTGGATGGTAACTACTTGTAATGGGATGCCACTCAGACACCAGCTATATTAACACGCTGTATGGAATGAGGTCCTAGAGTGTAACGTGTCTCTATAGCAGTAACAGAGCCCGTTCGGTAGAGTCTTCCTCTGATAGAAGCTCATAAGTTCATTATGACGCGTAACTTATACAGTTGTCAAGACTTTGCAAGTTATTTTATGCAATAACCGAGCGGGAATTGATGGCTCGGTTAAGGTTGCCATTCAGGCTTGTGGGAGAGAAGGAAAGTTGCTAAGGATCCGTATGTGGAATGCCTCAGTATCGTTCCATTTCCAATAATTGTCAGGTTGAACGCAATGTAATCGCGTACAAAGCTTCTAATTCAATCAGAGCCATCCCAGGACTTTGTCCTGCTTGATGGCACCTGGAAGGTGGATAGGGGACCTTCAGGGATGTGACCGATTACATGCGCTACGGAGGACTTTTGAAGATTATTCAACTAATGGACCTCTTAACCACGTGTTCCTTTTTATCGGTCTGTTAGGAGAGAGGTTGGAGTGTATAGTGTGATGGTCCCAGGGCCGTGTTCTACAGGTTGGCTTCGTGCCCTGTAGAAAACCACTGGAGACAAAAGAGAGATTCAGAAAGATTTGCCAGACAAAGCATGTGACACAAACAGCAAAGACAAAAGGCAAACACACGCAAAAGCTCTGACTGAC
Source organism: Spea multiplicata (assembly GCA_009364415.1). Lineage (NCBI taxonomy): Eukaryota > Metazoa > Chordata > Amphibia > Anura > Pelobatidae > Spea > Spea multiplicata. The sequence continues at coordinate 79,122 of VKOC01016257.1, forward strand.
GGCTTTTGGGTACATGTGCTCTGAATTTATTACACTGTCTCCCTCAATTCGTGACCAAATTAATACAATCAGTATTTCACCAGCCAATATATAAAGCTTTTTTTTCCAATAAATCATTGCTTTTAGGGCAAAATCTATCCACTAAACTGCATTTGCCACCGTGCCCGTGTTATTGGAAGAATGATCTGCCGTCTTCTATCGTCTTCTCATCGGTATCTGATATCCAGGGACGCAATTCTGCATTAAACTGCGCTACTGCCCAGACAGTTTGTGGGCGACAAAGTGACGCTCCAGCCATTATAGATAAGTGGCCCGTCCATTTTTGTGTGCATTTGCCCTTACTCTGCCCCCCCCCCCCCCAGGTTCTTGGCTTGCTGGAGATCTACGCGGCCGGTGTGGTGTGCTCCAGCGCTTGCTTGGCGGGTTTTGCAGGCTGGGAGGTCTAGTAAGATCCCATTGAGCTGTATGGCAGCGCTGTCCTGCTGCTGATCGCTGTGAAATGTCTTTTTTCACGTCTATTCTCCGCATGGTATTTGCGCGTTTTCACACTTTATCAAATGTGTTTCTCTCGTAGATTCCAGCTGAAAGATCAGAATGGGTGAAAAGCCGATTTGGGAGCAGATTGGATCGAGTTTTGTGCAACATTACTATCAATTGTTTGACACCGACAGATGCCAGTTAGCTGCAATATATGTAAGCAGTCTCTCCTTTTTATTTATTTTGTTTTCTAATAAGTTGTATGAATGTTGCTCTGTTTCTGTTTTGGAACAAAATATTTTGTGACTCTTGGTATTGTAACCCCGGTGTACAACAAATAGTAATGTAACAGATCTACAGCCATTATAGGAATACAAATGTGTGTGCTGTGCCCTAACCCCTCGCTCTGAAACATAAAAACCCAGCGGAAGCCATGGGCCAGGCTACAGAAGATGCCCCTTCCAGCTTTAACTGTAACTTCCTTATAATTTAGGTAATCTTAGTAACGCAAGTGTAAAGCCTGCGTTATGTCATGTTTTCTGTCCTGAATGCTGCCCTAACACCAGGGTGATTTAATGAAAGAATAATCATTCATATATGGAAGGAGCAAATTCTGATAGCATATTTTTTGTAGATTTTTTTTGGTTTTGCTTTGTAAAATCTCAATAACCTGGTTGCCATGACTCCTAGATGCTCCTGGTTCCGGACTTTACGTTTGCATCTATTTATACACCTTTTCCTGGCTACTAAAATCTTCAGTCTCCCTGGTCAATCCCATAATCGCTAGCATTGTCTCCAAAATATCATGAATGTATTAAAATGGCGCTAATGTTGACATATTATTACATGTCTAGATTGACGCTTCATGCCTTACCTGGGAAGGACAGCAGTATCATGGCAAAGCTGCGATTGTTGAGAAAATTTCCGTAAGTATTAAATCTGCTTTAGTTGAAGTGGACGATGACATAGAAAGTGCACCTCTTTGTCAAATAAAATTGCACTACAAGCATTCTTGATGGTATAGTAAACAATTAGGATTACCGCATGTCTTTGGGGGTCTATTCACTAACGGGAGACTAGGCGGAAGAGATGTGGTTGTATTTTTATTCTTGTTTTACAGTCGCTCCCGTTTACGAAAATCCAACATAGCATCACCTCTCAAGATCATCAGCCTACGCCAGACAGCTGCATAGTCAGTATGGTTGTTGGTCAGCTAAAGGTACAACTCCCCCTCCTCCTCTGTTTATATTTTCATGCTTTTTAAAATTATTTATTTTATCTTTTTACCAAGATAGCCGATATGCATAAATCTTAGGAGTGTTTTGGTTTAAAAAAAGCAAACAAACAAAAAAACCTTTTTTATGTGTGCTATTGGTATGTGGGTATGTGGGACTTCAGTTGGGCCGTGCAAGCTTCAGCTTGAAACGCCTTGCTGCACTTTTATATGTAAAACGCAGTTCTGGGGGAACATTTGAAAAGATAAGCAATCAAAGCAGCCGGGGGAGGTTCCCACTGATTCCCCCAAATGTACCTTAAATACCACCACCAGGATTACTGCTCCGCATTACTCACTCTACAGTTCTATGATGCTGCCAGCATTGAAGCCAAATGCCAACGGTGTCTGTCTATCGCTAACCCGATTTAAACGTTTACCAGACAAATAAACTGACTTGTACCATCCACGTATGAGTAGTGTTTTTCCCGAGCCGAAGAATACAGATCCACGTTTGTGTATTGTACCATTTTTTTTTTCTTTTTTCTGTTGTGTTACAGGCAGACGATGACCAAGTAATAGGATTTCACCAAGTATTTCTACTAAAGAACATTCAAGATGCCTGGGTCTGTACAAATGACATGTTCCGGCTAGCACTGCATAACTTTGGCTGATTTCTTCCCAGCGAAGAACCAATAAACTGTTCCTCTGTTATTCTTTATTTTTGTGTTTGTAAGGCAGTTTCCTATCCCCAGAACATTACAAACCTCATACACTGTTTATATAGTCCGAAGAAGCCATTTACACTTAGGTGAGTTTTAAGCCTGCTGCTATGGCGAGTGTTTTAGCAGTTTACAATTCGACTATCGACTGGTTAGCGTTTCAGATGTGTATGATTTTTGGAAATGTTTTGCATTTAACACAATGTACAAGCATGCCTTTGGACAAAATTAAAAGGATTGCTTTTTTATGTAAACAATTACTCTAGTAATCCAAAGAAAACGAGTAATAATAATAAAAAAAGCATTATAATAGGCTTTAGAGGTTCTGTTTTTCTCCATATATATGAGTGAAGGTTATGCCGATTTTATTTCTAAAATACACTTGGTAAACGTACGATTTGTTCTCAATCCTCTTGGTGTGCGTTTTTCTTTGTGTTCAATTTCTGTGCCCCGGCTATGAGAGCGCCTGCGTCCCGCTGAAAGGCGGAAACCGAGTAAGAGCCAATGGTCTACGCTGTTTTATTCCTGTTGAAAAAGTATTTTTGGAACCTTGTATTTATTTCATTTTCATTTAATGAATAAGGACAATCGAGTGTTGTACTTTCGGCAGTCACAATGGTTGGAGATGGGGATAAAAACACTGCACGATATTAATAATCATACCTTTAGCATATGTTGTCTTAATGTTTGTAATTTTATGTATACTTATTCATCTCTTGTGCATGCCCATTAGCGATCCTATAGTCACATTTGTGGGAAGCTGTGGCATAATACTCTAAACACCGGCATTAAAAAAAAAAAAAAGTCCCCCATTCATCATGTGCCCGTTAATGCACGTGATTATTTTGCGGTCCCATTGCAAACTGGGGGAAGCCACAGTTTTTTCATTGAGATATTTGCCTGTAGATGGACCCCTATTCGGCTCCAGTGCTGGCTCAGTCAATGCTTTGGGTGGGATACTGTAAAGCTCTTCCATTGTTTTCAGTGGCATTTTTTTCCTGCTACTCAGGACTGCTGCAGCTTCTACCTCAGGTAAGTGTTTAATATGCATTCTTCTTTAGTGTTGCTGTTCTGTGCTGATCCCTGGCAGCCTGAGGCATAGGGTGCATGAGTAGGTGCAGAGGTCTCTCACACCTGCCTGAGTCAAACCCTGGTTACACAAGTATGGTGCTTTGAATTATAAAACTAAAATGTCCTTTTTTGCTGCTTTTGCATTTATTATACACCTACATTAGCCCCTTGAAATCATCACCCCCTTGGGGTACGCAATGACATGACTTACTGAAGCCTGACTACAAGCACCTGGATTGTTTTGTCAGAGAATGGCATTCGTGGGCTACGCTCATCCTTTCACTGTGTGATTTACACTAGCTTGCCAAAATCACTGATCCCTGCTACGTGCAGATTGGCCAAGACAGACCTACGACTGGACCAGTATTGCAATGTGTTGTCCCGGTGGCAGATTGTTCCGCGTTGTGATGTCATACTCCCATTGCACATGTGCACAGCTGGTTCTGGAGAGTTGGTCCCAGTTGCCAAGCATGCAGCTGTAACACTGACTCACGGGTTTCACCAGCATAACAGGCTTTATAAGTCATTTTTATACTTCTTACCATACTGAATCAACAAATCAGAGTGCTGGGTAGGAAGGTGTATATTTTCTATGTTCTTAAGTGTCACAGTAATGTGTATAAAAACAATAAAGTATGTTTGTAAAGTAGGTGACTAAATAACCATTCAGCCTCTGAGCCATACAATCAGTTACACAGCTTGTGTTACATTATAAAGACAGCCATCAAACTCTTATACTGCTGCTTATGGTTGCCAGGTGGCCATTATTTCACTGGTTTTAATGTATGAAAAAGGTCAAATTGGTTGGTTGCTGGAAGGATACCCTTGACTGCTGTACCATAGCACCCAACAGTCCTGCTTCTCAAGCACTTTCTCCGGTAGCTGACGCACTTTTCCATGCAGTGGGTGATCAGGGGCTGGTTGTGGAGATCCCTCTCATCACCCTTGTCTGGCCCAGTGGGGAGTAAAATCCATGGAGGTTGGTGCGTTTGCAGCAAAGACTTCCATTACAGCTCCCACATGAGTCTGCTTGCGACGGTCTGAAATGGCATGCTAAGGTAGCCCCTCCTGAGAGGCAGACATGTCCAGACACCCTTCCAGGGCGATCTCTGCCCATTTCCAGCACTGGCTCTTCTCCTCGCTGTTCCCTTCTAGCACAGGTGACCTGAATTGTTGGTGTGCGTGGCACCTAGTGTTGTTGTAATCTGGCCCAGGGGCGTTAGGTCCAAAGCGGTGGCAACCCTTCAGCCACACAAAAACGGAGCCAACTGCCTTCTTGGGTGAGAAGGCATCCTGTAAGGCAATGGTTCTGTGGGATAGAAATGAGCTCAGTGACCTTCACCACTAGCCCATGACCAGCCTCCATGGTTCATTTTCTCCGGGCGCCATGCATCCATAAAAGGCGGAGCCACATAGCAGGTTATGGCGTCATATCCCGACACTCAACACGATGGCAGCTGGTGGCGGTGCCCTGGGCAGTTCCAATAGCAAACATGGCACTGGTGGCACCACCACAGCTATGGGGGGTCATGTATAGAATGTTAACTGCAATCAGGTACATCCTGCAAGCTCCTTCTCAACTTGACAGATGGCCTAGGAAGGGAAGTTTTGCTTTAGTGGGTGTGGTTTGGGGCGGGGCTTTATATTGATTCCTTCGGTAACTTTTTGACCTATTGGATAGCTATTGGGGTGACATGTGACATTTAGAAAAAGAATAGAGTATTTTTCTGTAAAAAGTTACATTGATAAACTCTATATCTACCTGTTAGTGTAACGTTTAGGGCTGTAGAGCGCTGGTACATTCATATCGACCAAATAATCAGAGCTCTTAAACAGGGACAATTAGGTGCCTTGGGCCGTTCTCTGGGACGGGGCTTTCCGAGTAACCATGGTGTTTGGAGGCCAGCTCCGACTTCCGCCTCCTGTGGGACCCAGACGCCCTTAGGAACGCTAGTACGCTGTCTTTTGTTTCCAGGTGGGAACAGGAAAGCGAAAGTTCCGAGGGAGCGGAAGTACGGATTCAGTGCTCTGCGATTACCGGTGGACAGAGTTGCCAGGGCGGGAGTGGCTGGCGATATCAGGAAATGGCTTCGGCTTCCAGTATTGATTTAAACGCGACGCAGCATCTACGGGACATCTTAAAACTGGACAGACCCGGGGGTAAGAGCCAGAGGGGACATGCGGGAGAGTCGGTAACCAGGAGCGGTCATGCGGTTAGGGGGCGGAGGAGGAGGAGAACAAGGGGGTACAAGAAACACGGGCCTTAGAGATGTAACCACAGCATAGCCCACGCCGCAAAGCGAGCCGTTTAGCTCCGAAACACACTTCTAATGATAAGGAGAAAATGCGATCGGTAAATGAGGTTAGGTTTAGATCGTTGGAGTGGAAACCGGGCACGAGAGGTGCGTGATCAGAGGCGTGCCCTCCCCCCACACAGCTACTGTGTGTAGAGCTGTATGTATAGAGCTGTTAGATTCATATAATAAGTAACATAATGTACTAAAACAGTATGCATAAATCAGGAAAGGAGGTCCCTGGCCCACAGAGCTTACAGTCTATTCCTCCTTCTGGCCAGTTTAAAGCCATACATACAGCTACTGAATCCAGGGTGACAGATGCCCCTGTTGGGGGTACTTAAAGGTGAAAGTGCCCTTCTGACACATGTCATCGCACGAGCAACGCTGCCCTTTCTGAGAGGGGCAGGAAGACCCTTTTATTATGTAGGATAATCGTCACTTTAGGTACCAGTAAGATCTATTTTTTCCTCGTTACTTCGTACATTTCTACACACCCAATTAGATTAGTTTATTATTTTATTTATCTAACACCGACAGACTACACGGCGCAGTACATACGTACAAATTGTCAAGCAAAACTAGAATAGAGACCCCCTTAGGTAAAGCGGGTCCTGCTCACAAGCTGACCATCTAGAAGATGTCACAAATGGGTTAAATTTAATTAATCTGACATAACCATTTATATTTATACTTTTACCCCCAAAACTAAAACTGACATCACCCTTGAACTGATATGACATAATTTTATTAAACAGATTTCTATAAGATGGCATAAGACTAAGGGTTTTCAGAATGATGTCATCATGTTGGTTAGAATTTTCAGTACGTTGTTGCTACATCACAGCGTTACTTTGCATAATACGTAACAAGCAACACTTTGTTTCTGGTTAAACCAAAACATCTCTTACTATAATACAGCTCCAGAAACCGCCGATTTTTAATTTTGTTAACTGGAAACAATGTATTTGTGGGTTTTAAATTAGGTTTCGGTCAATTTCATTTGGCATTTTAAATGGGGGCAGCAACATAGGAACCAAAAGACACAGAACTGTATCTAATGTACATGCATTTAAGGCATTAGAACGTCAGTTGGATTGACTTTAACCCCTTAAGGACAATGGGCAGTCCCTAAACCCATTGAAACAGTGCTTTTTGAGCCCATACGGGCTTTGTCGTTAAGGGGTTAAAACCCACAAAGGTGGCTGTGTGTTAAAAAAAAGTATTTTTATGTAAGCTTACAAACTTTTTTGGATGAAATAAGTTTTTTTTTTTGTGTAAGGGACCATAAATAGCGCATCACTGTGTACCCTGATTGAGTAGTAAAAACAATATATATATATATACACAATCACTTTTAAGTCTATAGAATATATCAACAGCTTATTAAAACAACTTTGTTTATACGTCGCCACGATGTACAGCACTACGGAATATGATGGCACAATATATAATAATGCCTTGTCCATTAAAATAACAATACAACAGTTACTAATAGAGATGAATGAATACCATTTGAGTAACGAGTGTTTGATTTACTTTATATATGCTAACGATGACATCACATCAAAGCATAACGCTCTTCTAACAATGATGTCGGTCTCTTTGCAAGGAAGCCGGATTATCCAATGCCAAACTTCATTAAAATGGATCTGTCACTTCCACAAATCATATATTTTACAGTTCTATACACTACACGAATAGAGTTCTGTCTAATATAGTGAGGGGATTTAAGCATGCATGGGGCTCCTGAATCCCAGACGAGACCAACGACTGATTACATCAGGAGGAACGGGCCAAATAAAAGAGCCGAATGGGTCTGATCTGCCATCAAATGTAATGTTTTATGGTTTCCATGTCAGATACCCTAAAATATCCTTCATCTTACTGAGGTTACCTTTAACTCGGCTCTGCGTAGTTATCGCTGTTGTAAAACACCCAATTAATACTGATTTAATTAGGAGTTTTTCAACTACTGGCCAGCAGCAAAATGGGGAAAACAAAAATCTACATACATTAAACCAAAATGATAATAATTAGCTTATCACAAAATTTGCACGTATATTTCATATAGTTCAATACTGTTAAAAAATGCCATTTACTTCCAAAGCCCTTTATCATGAATGTCTGAATAACTTTTAAATGGAGAGAACCCACAGGGACAGAAAAAAAGGAAGACCATCTGGAGTGGCTTCCATTTCCATTAAAATGGATAAAGCTTTGGGCTTCATTTAAAAGGCAAATAACGCATTTTTGATATTATATTGAATATATATATATATATATATTACACTTACTTGACAGTAGAATGTTAGATTTGCTTTGTAGACGTTATGTTGAGCAGATAAAACCAGAATCATCATCCGCCTATTGTCAAAATTCTGTGTATTCAGATTCAGTGACTGAACCCAAGAGGAAGTCGAGCTCCTTCAACGGTGATCTAAATGGTCTTCTTGTTCCAGACCCCCTCGAAACGGAGAACGCCTCATTGCCTGAACCCCCTCTCCAAAATGCTGCCATGGTGAACGTAACAGACAAACAAGTCGTGTGAGTTGGCTTTTTTATCTGAAAAATTCAAAATTCTAATTATGAGATGGACTTGCGTCCTTCAAGCAATTAACCAAGTTGTGATTGTAGAATGAAATAGGTTTTCACTTAGTGGAATTGATTTGTCATTTTTTGGGGTATAGAAACAACTCAATGGTGTCTTAAAGGTGCTGTTCCACTTTTAACATTCATTGAGCTTGTACAATCTTCTCTTCAAAGATGTTATCACATAGAAATCAACCCAAAAACCCCTGTACACCTTAGAGGGTGATAAACTGTTATAAACTGGTATAAGCCGCGGTGACACATGACAACCCAGCAGACTTGTAGCGTAGGTGTGTGTGTGTATGGGGCATTAAGGATACTATTGCCTATCCTATATGTAGGATTTTGAGTTGAACCATTAGGCGTCTTATCTATGTATATCTCTGTTTTTTCACAGCTGCTTGTCTGGAGATGACAGCTCTTCCTCCATCGAGATCAAAGGAAAAGATGTGGAAATTGTAGCCAGCAATGACTCTAATATTTGCAGCAAAGCCAGAGGCAGCAACAAGGTGAAGTTTCGGGTTTCTTGTACGTTCAGGTTAAGCCGCTTCAATAGCAGATAATCACTTGGACTTAATCGCAAATATCAACTCTTCTTGATGTTTAGGTCACAGATGCAAATAGCTCTTTGGTATTTCACCTGTGTATGTGTGTGTATATAATGTATGTATATATATGTGTGTGTGTATGTATATATATATATATATGCCACATAACATTATGTGTGGTTACGTTAAGCTAAAATCAGAAAGATTTGGGGCTAATCGAAGAGATTAGATCATTTGGCCTAAAACATTTTAACACTTACAACTTTTTTTTTTCTTTCTTCTGCAGGTCAAAATACAGCCGGTAGCTAAATATGACTGGGAACAAAAATATTACTATGGGAACTTAATAGCAGTATCTAACGCCTATCTTGCTTATGCTACAAGAGGTACGACGTTGTATGTTTTTTTTACGTAAAACATAGTTAATCGAGAAATCTTCCCCCGTTGACTATGTAGGCTGGCTTTTCCCTTGAGATGACTTGGCTATGTCTTCTTTTTTTGTATCTTGAAATGTTGCAAATATTAAACCAGTGTCTTCTTCGCTTGCTGCTGAATCAGTCTCTGTATACGCCCTGATGTATTTGGATCATTACCAACAAAACAAACAATAGCATAAGTGATTGTCTGTGCCGAGTTGAGTAATTTGGTGTTTTTGCTCCTTCCATCCGGTTTAGATACTTTCAGTTGGATGTGGGATCAACTGGAAACCAATCCAACGTTCCCACCAATCTCTGTAACTGAAACCCATTAAGGCCCCCAGAATAAACTTCAATTGTAATGTGGAATCAACACAGAATATCCATCAAAACAGCATATACCTTACTCGTTTACTGATAGTGACAGCTACAACATGAATTTATGGCAATATGATTTGTATATAGAGGCACATAAGTGATTGAGTAGCCAATTTTACTATGCATATGTCATGTATATATATATATATTGGAAAGTGATGCTTTCTATTTTAAACATATCATTAAAACAAACTAACTTGGGTCAAAGCTAATGGTCTATCTCGCTCGTACTAGGTGCCAACGGAACGGCAATGGTCCGCGTTTTAAGCGTCACAACAGCGGAAAGGATCCTATTGAAAGGCATAACAGGAGGCGTCGCGGACTTGGCATTCGCTCATCTTAACTCTAACCAGCTTGCTTGTTTGGATGAAGCCGGAAGCCTCTTTGTGTGGCGACTTACAATGGAGAACGGGAAGATACAGTATCCTTTCCTACTCGATACTAGGTCTGGAGTGTCCCTGCAAAAAGTGTAATAAATAATTATTAATCCTATGAGTTTGTGTGAGACGTCTACGATCTCCCACATAAAGGGCAGAGCTCATCTGAATTATGCAGGGCCAACTCTGTCCTTGTTGGCGAAACTAGCTAGAGTTGGCTTTTTGTGATGCATAATGACGCCAAAAGTTTGGCGGACCTTCTTTGGTGTTGAAACGTCGTGCTCGTGTGCTCTCCTTGACTTTAAATTAAGAGATGAGATTGTAGTGCACATCCGGAGACCAGACAACGCTTCACTAAATAACCTGCGCAGAATAATTTGGTGTCCGTACATCCCCGAAGAAAACGAGGATAACTCCGATGATGCGAGCCAAACGGTCGCTCTGCTGCATGAAGACCGGGTAAGATTTCTATAGTATTGCTTGTACGTTGTGAACTTTTGTGCTACGTTCAAGTTACACAATTGATTGGATAATTCAATTCTCGTTTTCAAATGGAAAAAAAAGAAAATCAATCTAAATGAATGTGCTTGAAAAAGTATTTTATTGAAATCTTATTTGTCGTAAGTGTGAATTGGCAGGGAACGTGTCAATAATCTGGAAGGAGGTGTATTCCTGAACCCTGACCTACACACAAATTTTTACACCAATTTAACCACTTGTTATTGCTGGGTTTGTTGCTTAATTATTATAAACATGGTTCCCCCCCCCCCCTTATCATTTTTAGGCTGAGGTGTGGGATCTGGAGATCGTGAGAGCAAACCACAGCTCATGGCCAGTAGACGTGACTGACATCAAAGAAGGATTTATAATTGTGAAAGGGCATTCTGGGGTATGTTCTTGTGCCTTATACCTTTGAAGTTAACCTTTTTCCCCCCATTTTGCTGAATAGTAGACCTCAATAGTTTTTCATTGAGACCTGTCGTCTGAGGACACTTTCTTCTTTTAGAAATGGAACTGCTGGTCTTTGGTACTGCATGGATCATTTTGCAAGATGAAAGTATTCACCTCTCTATTTCCTAGACCGGTATAGGTTTCATGTGACGGCGATTGTGATTGTTAGACTCTCAACAGTGGAGATCTCTGCTGTGGGGTTCCAAAGATGCTGTCCGCTTGGTCAAAATGAAGGCCCTTGACATGCTGCAAGCAGCAAAAGCACATACGATTATGAGACACGTGTGATAAGATGATGCTCTTAATTATCGTTCTATAAGTGCAACCTTCTTCATATTGTTTCAGCGTATGAGTGAAGGGGCTCTCTCGCCAGATGGAACTGTTTTGGCCACTGCTAGCCATGACGGCTATGTGAAATTTTGGCAGATTTACATCGAAGGACAGGATCAGCCGAGGTACGCAGCCAAACAGAATCTGTCAACTTTTGTGCGTTTGTGGGTTTTTTTTTGACTATTCAAAATCCAAGAACTGGCCTTTTTATAATCCTGATATAATCTTCTATATTCAGAAACCCCATCCCAAAGGGGAAATGGCACCAGGTTACTCTGTGTGCTTTTATAAAGGGCTGAAGAAAAAGCCAGCAATGTGAGAAGCAATCCCGGGAGACTTGAACACCTCGTTTATTAAACTCTTAATTTTCAGCAACATTATGCACTGCGTTCTGGGCATAAATCCAGATTTCTTTGTTTGTCTTTGAAGACGTGTGGAGACGGTTATGTCAGATGACATCTGCCCCATTGAAAATAAATTTGAATGCCTGTGGAAAAGTGTATTTGGTTATTATGATTCATCTGTTTTAGGATATAGATATACAAACATCGAACCGTTTAGTAAGGGCTTAAAACCTAAAATGATGCTTATCCCTATTTAACCCAAGACAATAGTTATGAAACGCCCTATACTTGTGCTGATGGCTTTAATGGTTCCATATAATACGGGTTATAGATGCCAGAATAATATATGTAATGTGTAATATGTAATGTCCAAATATTAAATATATAGGTATTGTTGGCGGATATCATCTTTTTTTTACTGAGGGAAATAGAAAACTAGAATGAATGAGTTATTTGTGTTTTCTTTCTCTTTAGATGTCTTCATGAGTGGAAGCCACACAATGGAAGACCCCTGTCATGTCTACTCTTCTGTGACAATCACAAGAAACAAGACCCAGAGTAAGCTGTCCATGTATAAGACGTCTGTTTAACATACGACATTAGCCAGTCTCACAAAGGGGCCTCTCAGGTCTCCGTTTTTTACACTCCGTCTTGCATGAATGTTGATCTGCTATCGCAAACCTCTTTGAACTACCTTACACGATAATACGTCAATATTAATTTTTGGCTTTATAGATTTACGCATACAGGCAATTAAAGGGAAGGTCAATGGCAACAGATCGGGTAGATGGAGTGATCTGCCTGCTTTGGAAACAATCCTTGTCTGTAGCAGTGTAGTGATGTGATTTGACTCTTTTGCAGAGTTCCCTTTTGGAGATTCCTTATTACCGGAGCCGATCAGAACAGAGAACTTAAGATGTGGTGTACCGTCTCCTGGACATGCCTTCAGACAATTCGGTGGGACCTTGTTTAGAACAAAAAATATATATATATGTTGTATGAGGTGGGATCCATTGCTTAAAATAACATTGGGTACATTTACTGATCTGGGTCAACATACTGCTAGTTCTAACTGTGCACAGAGATGATGGAAATTATACATGATTAACTTTGTAAACAAGGCTTTTAAAGCAATTTATTTATTTTTTTGGTATTAAACATGTAATGTTAATTATCAAGGCTTTTTGTTTTGCCCTTTTTCGCAATAAAATCTCCTGTATTTATACTAAATTTTTTTTTAATTTTAACTTGTTCCATCTACGATCTACAGATTTTCACCAGACCCGTTTAGTTCCAGTGTCTTGCCAGAGCTGAAGGTTTCTTTGGATCTGTCCTCTGAATTTCTAATACTCACAGACGTTCAACGAAAAGTAAGTGGGCAAGAGTTCACGCTCGCATAAACGCAACAGAGTAGGAAATATATATAGGAACGCGTGCACGAGGGCACCTCTTATGGCCATAATGAAGACATTGACTTAGGGGAGAAATACAAATATTACAGTATTCCCTTGTGCTGGAACAGAACAATTAAATAGATCAGTAGGAAATGGGTAATACAGGGAAATAATATGCAGCATATAGAACTGATCCAATGCATCATGCAATAATTAAACATTATTCTGGTGAATTGAAAAGGTGCAGAGGGGTGGAAAAAGATTTTAAAAAATGAAATTATATCCTGGAAGCATAGTAATGATTTGGCACGGTATAGAATGAAATGTTGGCTCACAATCCCCATTCCCTAATGAGGAGAACATTTATTGTTGCAATCGGCACCTTTCATTTTAGGTGCTGTATGTGATGGAGCTGTTACAGAATCAAGATGACGGGAAGGCTTCCTTCACCTCCATTTCCGAGTTCCTGCTCACACACCCTGTGCTAAGTTTCGGCATCCAGGATGTTAGTCGCTGCCGACTGCGGCACACAGAGGTTCTCCCGTCGGAAGAAGAAACTGGCAACAACAATACAGGTCAGTGAAGTCGCCAAATGTACTAAAAGAGCGTCCCGTTCTTGGGAACTTACAGTCTTAGTTATGTTTTATATGCGTACATGTGATAAGGGAGAATTAAAAACATCATTTTTGATCTCCTTTTCTAACTTTTTCTTTCCTCCTGTTTTGCAGAAGAATCGATGGAGCCTGAAAACTTGGAGTCTGCAAACGGCGTGCTTATCAAACTCTTCTGTGTTCACACAAAGTAAGTGATAAGGAAGTGTAACCTAAGGGCAGTAGGTAAGCAGGACGGCCTCCTGACAGAAGTGATGGATGTTAATATAGTGAGTGATTCCAAACATGCATAGGATGGACATCAAGCTACCCTGAACCTGTGACCAAGGACCGATTTCAGGTTTGAGTGTTTACATCAGGGAAAACGGGCAGACTAGATGGACTGAATGGTTCTTGTCTGCTATCGAGTCCTATGTATCTGTGATGTTGGACATACCTAGATCGGCTTCCTTTTCCTTTTTCAATAGTCTTCTCAAATACGACTTGCTTGAATCCATATGCTATAAATCCATATGGTAATACCAGATCATACAATTTCATTTAAAAAAATAACGCAGAGATCCATATCTTTTTTTCCTTTAGAAGTGTCTGGGATAACAAACATTTTTGTCTATGGAAGCTTGATGTTTTGTATGTGTCCACGGAAAATATTCTCTACTGCTTGTACTCATATGGGAAATTATTCTTTGTGGAAACAGGGCCCTGCAGGATGTACAGATCTGGTTTCAGCCGCAGCAGAACTTGGAATCTGGTGCACTAGCTTCCCAGCGCTCAAATGAAGATTTTGGTAGGTGGCTTGAACCTGGACTTAAAAAAACATGTAATCGGAGTGTCAATGTATTGGCAACTTAGTAATTGGGGTTTTTATTTATTCATTACCCCCCCCTTACCCCCCCCCTTTAGGAGGCAAGTATTGTTTAGGAGGGGGTAAAACACTCTCATATTGCTCAGTCTGTTGGGTTTAGATTCTATAATATTTAATTCTGCCAAGCACCGATTCAGAATGATTTCTCGGCAGCTGCTAATGATCATGGGGCAGACACAGACCCAGAAACACCGGCCATTTCTCAGAGCGCTCGTCAAGACTCTCAGCCAGATCTTCATAGGATGACTGCGGATTTCCTGATGCTTTCCACAGACTCTAAGCCAGTGCTTATGACCCCTGATGCCTTCATGACACCTAGTACATCGTTTCAGCAGGTAATACCTCTCTGGGGGTGATATATAATGGTGCAGTGAGCACATGGATTGTAGTTACCAATAACCTATTTGTCACCACTTAACATGTGCATTCCGATATTTAGTTATTAATAGCTTACCGTTGGCGTTTAATGCTATGTTTTTGGCAGGCTGCATCTTCTCCTAGTGGTAGCAGCACCACCACCTTCACGGTTGTTACACCTATAAGCAGTGCCTCCATCAGCGACATAGGCGCTTCCAGGTAATTTTTTTCATTTTAAGTGAAAAATCCACTTTATTTAGTTTATCATTGGGTTTCTTGCGGTTTCGTAAGTACTTCCCATTTTGGGAGATTCAGGCCGCAGTAAAAAAGGACATGTTTTATTAAGTACTTTAAGAGCTTTTAGTGGGCCAACTTTCATACAGCAAAAACCAGAGTTAAGTAAGCCTTGCATCTAAAGAGAGAACCTCTGGGACTCCGAAAGCTTATGAGACTCCATGTTTTGCCCAACAAGTTCTGGTCTTCTGGAAGGTATTGCAGACCTTTCTTGGTAGACTAGAATGGTAATGTACATTTTCTAAGTGGAGTTTCTGATTGAAGTCATCAGTCAGGATTCAGCTTTAGTTATGACTATCAGGTATTTTGATACCTGTGTGTTGATCTACCATTCATTATCTGGTTTGCTTAAAATGTTAACCATCCTACAGTGATGAATGGTCAGATCTGAGCTAAGAATATGTGCTAGATAAATCCCCAGTCCTTACCGATCATTTAAAGACCTTACTTATTAACGAATGTGGACGTCGTTCTCCTTTTTATTCAGACCTTCAGAAGATTTGACTTTAAGCCCGAAACTTCAGCTAGACAGCAGCATTACTCTAAGTAGTCCTTCCAGCAGCACAAGCATTCAAACCAGTTCACGAAATTCTGCTGTGCTCATCCCGGGACTTTCAGAGAAACTCACACCCAAAGCGGGGGTCCAGGTAAAGCTTCCGCCGTCAACGAATCGGCCAGTTTGGCTATGCGTAGACATAACTGCTATAGTATAGAGATGAACAAATACATATTAAAACAGATTTTGAGAATCCTGTGCAAGATATGACAATGTGGACGTCAACTTGTATTTGTCAGGTTACTCCATCCAGTCTTCCGTTGGAGCTGCAGAATTTGGAAACCATGGGTGTTCCTCAAGCTTCTCCCACACGTGAGCGTTCCCCTGATGTAATCTCTAGTGCTTCCACTGCAATTTCCCAGGGTATGCCTGAAATTGCCTCAGAAACATTGCAGCGAAGTTACCCTACTCAGTTGTCCTCGGGTCTTGTCCCTGAGGGATCTGTAGCGGCCAATAACCCAGACAGCATGAGCTCTGCTGCTTCTGCCCTGCACCTGCTCTCGCCCCGTAACTGTCCTACGTCAGAACATATCCTCCGGCCTCTGGATATCAGACCTTTTGGCGCTGAAAATGAGCGCATGACCGTGCCAACGCTAATGGAGAAGACGGCAACTCAAGATATTGTGGATGGTCCTGTGTCTCAACCATGGCCCGCGGCTCCGGATATCACCAGGGAGACCAGAAATAGCTTGGCAGATAGGTACGTGAAGGTCTTGAGGTTTTAGAGCCACATAAATCCGTGTATGTAGCCGTGCCGCTGGGACAGGGCAGATTAGAAAAAAGTTAAAATGGTGAGGATGGAAAAAAAGGATGAAACCAAGAGAGAGGGAAAGTAGGATGCAGGTCAGGAAAATAAAAAGGAGCGTAAGGAGGAGGATGAAGCAACGAGCATGCTATGGAGTTCGGATGCAGGGGATAGGAATAAAAGCTAGGAATGTTGGCAAGGGTGAAAGGAAAAAGGGAGCGTACCTAGGATGGGAGATACAGGGAGCTGCTATATATCTCCTTTTTTATTTGAGGAATAAAGCACAAAAAATACATTGTTCAAAACGGGAAAAAAATAACGAAACTGCAAAGAGCATTTTCTTATTTGGAAGACAAATTCATCGTAAATATTGCACATACAGTAACTGCCCTGCTTTGAAAAATAAAACAAGTGTTCAGCGGATGCTTTTTAATGCAATTTCTTACCGTTTTAATTAACTCTTCTCTACTCATTAGCACTCGTGATGACCAAGATCGAGCCAACTCCTCGTTTCATAGACACAGCTATCACTTAATGCAGCAACACGACAGTCAAGACGCCAGTGCAGAGCAAAGGTGAGTTGGTGTTTCCGATGGCTGCCGTCAAGCTGCTGTTCCACTTAGACAAGATATGAATTAAAGTACCACACATACCCAACATTTTAGAAGTTTTTGTGTGAGAGGAACCTATCCAGAGCATATTTTGCATGTTGTTTGCGTGTTATATTTAGTTACGATTGCGTTTTGTAAATTTCATAGTCCAAGATCAAATATGAAATCTCTGGGAAGAGATTTTGATAAGTCTATGTTTTAATCTAGAATTAGGTTACTTTTTCCCCACTATAATGGTCATTAGAATGGTTATTGTACGGAAGGTGCAGTGTTGGTTCGGTATAAAAAGCGGTTGTGATGAAAGTGGAAAAGAATATAGAATGCTCCTGCTGGTTGCTCCTCTTTGCTTCAAATTCTTTATACATGACCCCCAATGTTTGTATGTAAATTATAACATGTCCTCTTTGTATAAAATATGCTGTTTTTCAGTGATCACGATGACGAAGTGGCCAGTTTGGCACCTACTTCGGTAAATTTTGGTATGAAAGGAGCAGGGCAACGGCTCCCAGTCAAGGATTGGAAAACCAAAGTGTCTCCTCGTTCCTCTCCAAAGCTACGCAGGAAAGCCAAAAAAGATGATCCGTACGTTAAATGTTAATACTTGCACTTTTGGGTCCCCAAATAGTCTTCCGATACCTGCTTCTCCTTTAGAATGGGGAGTGAGGGCTGTGCATTTAAGCAATTAAGGCTTTTAGCAAAGCGAAGGGGGGTGGATTTATTTAAATTATAAAGTTGAGCGATTTCATTCAAAGAATGGCCCCATATCAGCTTGTTTCATGTGTGTGTTCACATTAGTTACTTCTATGTGCTATGAAGCTACTTGTGTTTATCTTTACAGAGACTTGTCCCTGTCCCCAAGAATATCTGATGGTCAGGTGAGTGGCTTGTAGAAGATGATACTCTTGAAGTTGGCTTCTTTAGGTTAAAATTTCAAAGTTCTCCACTCTCCGCTTACAAAAACTGCAAAACTCTCTTAATGTTCAGTAGATCGTCTCTTGCATCCGAATTGTATGTATCAAAACAGAATCGACAGCAGCTCACTCATTTGGCCCATCTAGTCTGCCCTTCAGACCTGAGTAACTGCTCACTTCCGTGTTCTGGGCCAACTTCACTCTGCTTTATCCCCTCTTTTAAGAAAGCCAAACCATCACCGTCCTACAAACAGCAGGAATAATCACACAGATCCTGTGAAGCTTAAAAGACAGGATAGGCTGGGCACGCTGCTAGTAACATACAAAAAAATAAATCGCTACGCATCGTAAGCCTGTTGACCTTGGGGGTCACCCCAATAAAGAAACAGATCCCATAAAGCATCATGCTGCATGGCGGTGGACATCTCCATCTACAAAGCGGAACGGGCTATCCTTTTACTTTTTATGGCAATCATCTTAATTTTCTAGGTGACTTCGGAGCAGCAAGGGGAATTGATTATGCTTCTGCGCAGCCAGCAAAGGGAACTGGCGGAGCTACGCCAGAACCAGCTGGAGCTTATACAGAGGCTGACGGACCATATGGACGCTGCGCAGAGCTCCATCATGGGCCACGTGGAACGTGTAATCGATACCCAGCAAGAACAAGAGCGTATCCTTTTAAACCCTGTCTCCGTAGGTGAATCGGTGGTATGGTTAACGTGTACTGTTTAAATTCCCAGTACAAAATATTAAAAAACACAGTTTTACTGCTAAATATAATATACAATAACTTATTATATAATAATGAACCGCATCTCCAGTTCATGACATCAAATACTAGCTTGATGTTTCACTGCCTATATCATGAATAATATGTCTTTGCTATGTCTATTTTCTTGCGACATTTATATTTTTCTCTTCTCATATGATATTTGTGATGTAAATGAAAACTAAACTGTGTGTTCGGAAGAATCCTTAACTTATATGCTTTCTCAGAACGAAGGTTGGACAGGATCTTAAGCGACGGCCAGCAGAGAAACGGCCAAATGCAAGAATATCTTTCTCAGCAGCTCTCTCACTCTCTCTCCGGGGCTCTTTGTAATCGACTGGACAAAACTGTACGGGAAGAAATCAAAAAGACCGTTCCTCAGTGTAAGTGGAAAGAGATTTTGACTTTGTAGGTAGTTGTCATTCCTGAAATCAGAACGATATTGAAATTGATATCAGACGTCATGGAAACAAATTGCCCTGGCTGTTAAGGAGGGGTGTGCTTTGGAATAATTTCATTTCTCTTCCCGTCTGACCTAAAGGTATCTCGAAAAGCTTGGAACCGGTGACCGGGCAGCTGAGCAGTACAATAGCAGCAAAAATGACCGCTGTAGAGGGGACCTTGAAGGAGAATGTCACAAAGATGGTGAAGTCAAAGGTAAATATTGAGCCTTGCTACTAAAGAGCCAACACATTGTTTTTGAGTCTCAGAGAGGGGAAAGTAGGCTGCTGACCCAGGTATCCAAATATGTTTTCTGATCGATGAATTATAGTAGTTGAAATACCACCAAGTGTTGAATATATTGCCTTTTAAGGACATTTTATCTTATTTTATTAAAATGTAGAAGCACCCAACCTCCTGAACGCCCTCCTTTGCTGGCATTGTACACGTATAAGCGGTTTCTGATCTCAGCCATATCCAACTCTTGTTTCTTTAGAATATCAGCGATGCCATCGGCAGAGCTGCCGCGGATGCCCTCCAAGTACAGATCCAGTCCACGTATAAAGAAGCTTTTCAAGGTACCGTGCTGCCCGCCTTTGAGAAAGGCTGTCAGTCCATGTTCCAACAGATTAACGGCAGCTTCAAGCAAGGAACCCAAGAATGTGAGTAGACGGATGTTTTATGTACTCCTTTGCTACAGATGGATAAAAAGTCATTCCTGGTGTGATGCTTCCTCATGCCTTAGACGGATGCGTTAAGTCAGGCGTCTCCCAGATACCTGTATTGCTGCTTGTGTGTCAAAAATAATTTTTTTTTTTTTAAAAAATAAAACACATTACAGACTTGCAACAAATGGAGAACCATCTGAAAAACAAAATGACGCAGGAACACGAGACTCATGATCCTCTTGTGATGCAGCTTCAGCAGTTAATCGATTGTCTCCAAGCCACTACAGAGCAGCTGTCGACCAACCTGGCCAGCAGCGTGCGGTCTGAGGTCCAGCATCAGCTACACGTAGCGGTTGGCAAGTATGTCTTCTTAGCACTCCATTGGTTGATAATTTGCCCGCTAAAAAATAATCCAAAAAGCCAAACTGGATTAATTTATAACCTTTGGAAATCAAGCAGTCACACATTGTCTTGGCCCTTCTCTCCCACTCTCTTGTACGTGCAGCATGCAGGACTCCATCCTGACTCAGGTACAAAGGATCATAAAGGAGGAGGTTAGCCATGCCATGAAAGAGCAGCAAGCGGCCGTTACTTCCAGCATCATGCAAGCAATGAGGTCTGCTGCAGGGACGCCTATTCCGTCCTCTCACCTGGACTTCCAGACACAGCAGGCGCATATCCTTCAGCTGATGCAGCAAGGTCACATCAACCAGGCTTTCCAGCAGGTACAATTCTTCAGCCAGCTGGTGCTGTGGTTCCCAACCCAGTCTTCATAATTACTATTCTATTCTAGTAGGGGGAGACTTGTAAATGCCCCTCAGATTGGGTTGGGAACCACTGATTTAGTAATGTTACAAACAAAGAAAAAAAACGAACGTACGTACAGATATAGCTAGACCTGGTTGAATCACACAAACATTTTTATTAAGCGTGGTAACTAACTGCTTAGGTAAATTCACTTAGCAGCAACAGTTTTCCTTGGCTTCAAAATAGAGAGAGAGACTAATAAGTTATAATAATATTAATTTTTAAGAATAACGTTTTCTGTGGAATTATTTTATAGAAGCCTTGGGGCAGTCTGTATGTAAATACGAGTGTGTGTGTTTTCATTTATCTTTTTTTTTTTTGCAGGCGTTGACTGCTTCGGACCTGAATCTTATTATCTACGCGTGTGATACAGTGGATCCCCAGCAAGTGTTTGGACAGCACCCCTGCCCACTCACCCAACCTGTTCTGCTCTCTCTCATCCAACAGCTTTCATTTGATCTTGGTACCCGTACCGATCTCAAACTAAAGTAAGTTACCTTTCTCGTCGAGGTGGATGTTCATTACAAAGTGAATAGATTTTTCCAAAGTCGTACGACCCATATGAGCCCATAAATTATTCTATTGGATCGGGGGGAAACGGGACTCTATATAAAACAGACATTTCTTCTTTAAATTCGGGGGAAAACTTCGATAAATGGAGTCACTGTGCAGGATACACTCCAAAAAAAGTAAAGTCATAAAATATTTAAATAAAAACCAAAATTAAAGACCGTTTAAATACATTGTCCTCTTATGATAAATATTACACACACTTTAAACTATTAATGTAAAGATACTTTGGTTCAGGAACACTAAAATTTGTTAATTGTCTTTACTATAATAGTTTGCTTGGTTGTTTTCAGCCAGTGATGGTTTCCATAAGGTCCCTGTAGTTTGAATAGTTAAGCTGTCATTGTGTCTGCTTTTAAAGACCTTAAAAAAGTAATTCAAATATATTTTTGTATCATGACTCCATGAATGAATACATATATATATATATATATTTTTTTTTTTAGTTACTTAGAAGAAGCGGTGATGCATCTGGACCACAGCGACCCTGTAACCAAAGACCACATGGGAACGGTCATGAACCAAGTACAGCAGAAGCTTTTCCTGTTTTTACAAGCAGAACCTCACAACCCTTTAAACAGGCTCGCCCGACGTCTCGTGATTATGCTGAAAGGGCTGGTGTCCCCCAGTATGAGCTAAATGCCCCATATAAAATAACCATTTTTTTTTCTTTCCG
Organism: Spea multiplicata; assembly: GCA_009364415.1. Lineage (NCBI taxonomy): Eukaryota > Metazoa > Chordata > Amphibia > Anura > Pelobatidae > Spea > Spea multiplicata. The sequence continues at coordinate 101,110 of VKOC01016257.1, forward strand.
TGTGACCTTAGACCGCGCACACTGCTTTCCGTTTCATTGGGCTGCAAAGATAATTAACACCATTGCTGTTGTACCTGTAATGTATACTACAAGCTGTTTTTTTTGTATCGAGAAGCTAAAATATTTTTTTTTTCTTTGATCTTAAAACTGCTTGTTTTTTTCAGCATATACATATAATGCATTTTTTTTTCGCATTTGCATGGGGTTTTATTTATATACTTATATAAATATCCTTTCTTTTTGTGCCTGTGTTGCCTTATCCAGCCAGATAAATACCCCAGTAAATGGCAATTATCGATTTGCCGAATACCTTTATCTAACATTGGGATTTCCTGCTGGTCCGTTAAAGAGGAAGAAAAAAAAAAAAAGGGGTTCAACATAAAATAAAAAAAAGGGTTTCAAGGATTATATAACTTTGTATATCTTTTTGTCAGGGTTTTTTTTATGGAGTTGGGGCTGAGATTTATTCCTCAGCAATGAGCAATAAATGTGGATTTTTTTTCCTTTTTTTATGTAATAACACATTATCAGATTTGTGGAGTTGGATAAGAAAGTCATTGGGTATTTCTAAAAGCGCTCTTATGACACAAGAGTACTACCAAAAATCCTTGACTATTTTTCTTTTATATTTAATTTGTCTTGTCTTTAGAAAAAAAATTAAAGTTTCATATTACCAATTTTTATTCCTATGAAAATAATATTATAGAAAATAAACGCTTATCTAGAACCATATTTTGTTGTGGGTTTCTTTTCGTAGAACAAGACCCACAAGAAGTGATGATTTTAGATAAATGTTTATAATCTTTTTTTTTTATTTAAGAAAAGTGAAAGGAGCAAATACATGATTACAAACTAAAACTTCAGATAAGTCATATATTTGTTTTAGGAGACATAAGCAAGCAGAATGTCATGGCCAAAGACCCAGGGGGTATCTATCCTCTTAAACAGCAATTCCGGGGCAAATTCTGTCACGTTTATCCCTTTGTGCTGTAACTTCTATTGATAGATATGGTCTACTGATAGATCATCTTGGCATCCACATATATTATGTGTTATCTTAGTTAATGGTAGACACAAAAGTTTACTGTTTTTATTTTTAAAGGGTGAAAAAGCACACAACCAATCCACAGTACTGCAAGCTCTAGTAGGAAAGCAAACGTTTATCACACAAACATTGTGTCGTCACAATGCCCTGGTGTGAAATGCTGTGCATCTATGTGATAAGATGAGTTTCTGCAGGGGGGGGGTCTGGATGTAGTGAGCTTGCATTTTCAGGACGTTCTGTTCGTGTGTGTGATTCAGCAATGAAGGTTTTGGCAACATTCAGCCAAAAAGGACAGGTCCAACCAAGCCACCGGTAAAGTCCTACTGGACGTATGCTTACGTAGAAGAGCAGCTTCCAAGCTGGTTTACTTAGATGACTTTCTATTCTACTAGCATGGTGGAGTGTAATCGACAGTTTTGAGAGACTCTGAACTCTGTTCATTGAAAAATGTTTTCTGTAGATTTGTTTTCCACATAAATGGAGCTTTGAGTTCCTCTGTGTTTCCAATCTGACCCTAATTATTTCAAGAGTATCTACAAAAGAAGGTTCTGGCCATCTTATTAACAGCAGTTTAGCCAAGAAGCGTTTGTTACGTTGACTTGATCAGTCAGGCTTCCTATTATACTTACGGACAGAAGAAAGCTGATCAGAAGAACGCACATAACTTTTTAAAAGATAACCCTACTTCTGAAAGGTCATTTCTGCCCAGTAATTATGCGGTCTCTAGTGCCGACCTCACAGAAATTCTTTATCTCCAAATCTAGTTGGGTTTGATGCGCCCAACCACATTCACGATGCAGACCCCTCTGCGTTTTATAGGTTTAAGATCTGCTTTTCTTTTCTCTTAGTTTAGGGTATCAATCTCCTCTTGAGTTGGTTTTAAGGAAGGTCTATCCGTAAAGTTTCTAGAAAGCTCCATTACCTAATCTTTAAAACTTAGTTGACGTAAAGTCCACACCTTCTGAAGGTCAGTGTTTGAAATGCAGCAATGATGAAGTCATCTCGAGGCTTCTTTCAACGTTCCTGCACATGGTCTTCCCTTATTTTCATCTGCCAGCTCTCCAGCACAACGTAACGGCTCTTCAGAATAACTTGCATCGATTCACTAAACATTATAGAATGGAGTCGTTGTCAGCGAAGATTCTGCAATACAAGAGTTCCTCAATATCTTGTTCTGCGACTCAACACTTTCTTCTTCTTACTTACCGCATAACTCATTCTCATGCCACCAGAAATACCAGAGTCCATTCCTATTTTCCTTCTTCATTGACCCTCCCAATAAAATACGTTTACGTTGCATTAGTTTTCCAGTAAGACTTAGTTTATCACTTGTGCCCTAGCTAGATCCGAACGGCCTTCTTGTTCTACTGGGAAATACCACAAAGAATTTTCAGGTAATTATGGGTATTATCAAAGGGCAAGAATAAAGTAATATTTCTGTATATCTTTGTGACCCTTATTATTCCAGATATTTTATTAGCTCAATCAGAACGCAAAATGCAGTAAACACGGTTCATAACGCAAACTCTACAATTCATCCAGTAAAAATATTCTGGCGGTAACCTGCATTTCAAACTGGCTGATTTAAAAAAAAAAAAAGGTTTTACACAAGAAATCGTTATTCTTAAATGCATGAGAATAGAAAGTGGTTAGGCATATGAAAAGATTTGTACAAATGGATGTGTTTAACCCCTAAAGAAGGTTGGTCGCTCAAGGAATCTGGTGATGCGCACTTGTGGTCATTGTCTTCTTCTCAATAGGACCAGGACCACCGATTGTGTAGAAAATGCATTCCGGCAGGGGTGTCCAACCTGGGCCGCAGGTTGGACACCCCTGCAACAGGGCATAACAAAACTAAGGGTAGGGAGGCAACGTAACTATTTTAGACTCTATATTGGTTATGGAGCCTATACAACCTTTTCACTATAATTGTTCTATATGATCTGATATATACAGGTTGGCAGAAAAGTATCAGAGGTGCAGCATGGAATAAGAGCTGAGATAGATACAGCAGGGCCCTCTTCACCTTTCATTTCTATAATAGCCGATATGTCCGTTGGAAAGCCCTGGCGAATCTGATGGGGCCGTATTAATAAGAATGTTAATTTACCATTCAGCTGGGGCTAAAGCTTCCCATATAGATTAGTGAACAATAGAATATGAAGGTCTGCCAATACTATCGACGGCGAGCTTAGTCTACTAAGTGGTGAGCATCGGTCTTTCCGACGGGACAGTTTCTTTACCTTTCCCAATAACCAACCTCTAATAAAACTATATGTTTAAGAACGACGGCGTACCGGCTAAACAGTAGTCACCAAACCCTTACACAAAATGTATATACCGCGTCAAGATCCAGTATAATGCATGTCATTTATTCTAGTGACCGCTCACTGTTTTAAGTCAAACCAGATGAGTGTAAAAGTTATATCGTAATGGATAAAAAAAAACAAAAAACCCAAACAATCTAAAACAATGGCAAAACCAAAATGACTTCCAAAATGTATTGTCTCCATTGGCTATTAATTTGGTTATTTTGGTTACGAACACACAACGCAATTCTTGACCACAGACTTGACCCAAATAACAACATATTTTTTGATTGGCTACAATAGTAGAAAGTCATGTTCTTGCAACCCCCCCCCCCCAACTTTTGGGGGAACTCAAAAAAAAAACAGGTTTTATAAAATATAAAGTTTCTTTTTTTTCTTTGCCTCGTGTTTGTGCATACGTATTAAAGTCCGTTCAATGGAGACGAAAAAAGTCAATCGGCAAAGACTGAACTCTTGAATTCTTTCATGAACTATCTTTAGCCCAATTTGTTTTTGTTTTTTTTAACTCCGATCCTATAAATGTCCGTCGGTTTTTTTCTTGGCCGCCGCCATAGACAGGACTTTGTCTTTCTGGCGTATCTCCTCCCTTAGCTTGACCTCGGTGATGCGCAGGTGCCTGATGTTGGACTTCATCTCCTTCATCTTGACCTCCATTAGCGCTATGATGTCCCTCTGCTCGTTGAGCTTTCTCAGAAGCTCCTCTGTGGTGGTTCCGGAAGACATAGAGTAGGAATGGTCTGTGAAGAGGGGAGAAGGGCAACAATCTGGGATGGGATAGGTCTCCTCTCCAACCACCACCACCTGGATCTGCTGGTGGGAATCCTGGGGGTTTGGGGAAGAGAAGTGGGTGCCTAGTCCTTCTCCGGCATCTAACTTGACCGTGAGGTTAACTGGATTTGGTTCGGCTGCCACCGTTCCTCCACCTCCTTGAGCTGCCCCCATGGCATCCATGGCATCCCCCATCACAGCTGATGCCCCAACCCCAGACATGGTTGCCCCCATGCCAGCTGTTGCCCCAAGCAAAACCATCTCAGCACTTCCAGCTGTCAACTCCAGCACCTCCTGCTCGTCCTGCCCGGGCAGTCCCGTCACAAGCACGGTGGTGGCAGACGACGAATAATGGGGCTGCTGCCTCTTCTTGCCCCTGTCCCCTGCATTGCTTCTGCGCACCTTCCTCTCGTTCACCCCTCTCAGCGGGAAAATGGTGGGCACCTTGATGCTGTAGGACTTGCGCCCTCCATGAAAGTGAAGGCTGCAAACCCGATGCCCGTTCGTGGGCTGGAAAGTGTTGAAGCAGCCCGTGACACCGGCCCTCGACACATTCTTCAGCCACAAGCGTCTAAGTTCCGGATCCTTCGGAAACGTGTAAAAGTGCAAGCCTTTGTCTCGGTGCGAGTTACTGTAACACCCCGGGACGCAGCAGGTGAAGCCGGGCATGATTACACGCGCAAAATAAAGCTATCGTATCTCTAAGATGCGAGATGCTAGCCGCGGAAAGCGGGCAGCGGAAACTACATGTCCCATAATGCAACTGACTTCCGTCAGAAGAATAGGGCGTGTCCGATGAAAGAAAGAAAAAAAAAAAAAACAGGACTGTGTTTCCCGACAGTCTCCTTTTCCTCAAAGGGTGTTCTCGCGAGACTTCGCCTCCGTCGTTGAGCGGGATTGGTTTGAAGGGTTTGGAGTGTTATGGTCCAGAACCGCTTTTGAGGGGTGAGTAAATTTTGGAGACAAAATACGACATAACTGGCGCAAAAATAACAGCAGTTCAAATGCAAGCAATGTACGCAGTTATATATTCCAGCTTAATTACACTTTCTCTCTATATACTGTAACGTCAAATCTATTGTTATTATATATCACCACCATAGTCTGCAGTGTTGTACAACATATCAACCTAGTTGGAAGCTTTAAAAATGAGCTGACATGGAGACAAGTATTAACTCTTTAATAGGTTCTGGTAACGTTTTTAACTAATGGCGGCAACTAAAGTTTCCGAAAAGCCTCTCACCAAAAGAATGTTTTTTGTATTTATTCCCTCAACAGATTATTGACGCCTCGGTCCTCTCCGTGTTGCTTGATGGTAAATTACCGTCCGTCATCCTGACTCTAAGACGATCGTTGAAGTTGGGGAGGTGGCCACCACAGAAAGAAACTAATCTTCATTGTATTCCCTCCTTTAATATTAATATTCGTTAAAAACTTTTAATGTATAATTGATATAGCTGCATAATACTGTAGTTTTAAACTATGTGCGATAGATACACGTCTACAGTTTGTAGATCTTACCGTTTGAATCTTTACAGATCAGATAACATGGATGATCCTTTTGAAGACAACCTAACTACACGTTCCTTGCTAAAGGGGATCCTGGCAAGTGAAGCTGCCCGATCGGCTGTAAAGCACCACCCTGAGCCAAGGTATGGAGTTCAGACAGGAGTAATTGTACGTAACAGAATAATACTTGCCTTTATAACTCACAGCTTCGACCTTCATTATGAACGGCGTCTCCTCCAGAGGGGATCTGGATCTGCATAATGAATGGTCCAAGTGATTTAACTGAATTAAAATAAAATTATAATTAATACAACATTCACCATACAACTCATTGCCAGAGATGCATACCTTTGTAATGCATTCTGAAGTCCAGATTTGCCTACACCTATAACTTCAGTGAATAGACCAAAACGTACAATTTCCTGCTGAAGATCCAAATAATTCAGAACTTTTAATTCTCCCTAATGCTCTGGTTTTTAATACGTAGTATTTAAAATATTTCTCAAACAATCCTACCTTTTTAGAATGCCTCACTTATACCCATAGTTCCTGTTTTGGATCTTATTTAAAACCTAAACTGGATTAGGAAATGCCAGCACACCTTAGACTTCTATGTAGCCTTAACAGTGTGTTTTGGGGAGGGAAAAAAAGAAAATGTGTAGATGTTAAATGGTCATTTTGTATAATTACTCTTTGCTTTATTCATATTTTAGGATTTTAAGATCTGGTAGGGGCCTGTCTCCTGGCGCTTCTCCATACAGAATTAAAAATAATGACCTTTCAACACCATCAATGAATTTACGCAGCAAAATGAAGGCACGAGTAAGAGATTCTGTTGGCACCATGGTATGTTACTGTTGATTTTTTTTAATTACAATTTATTATGGAGTATGTAAACATTTTTATCTGTAAAGAAATTGTCTTATTTCATTTGCGTCATGACTTACATGATGGCCCTTTCTGCTGGAGATGTTATATATATTTTAATATTTTTTATGTAGCAAACAGGGCAAGTAGACTGTAAATACAGAGATACATGAAATGTGAAACAGTCTTCTAAATTGTGATAAATGGCTACATTATAATGCTGATGCTGCAAAAATGAGTACATATATTTCAGGTTTCATCAGGTCCAACTAGAAAAAGAAATTCACAGAGCAGTACAAAGATCAAGCAAAATAATAAAAAAAGAAGACATTCCAACATGGAAGACTTTGACAATGTGACCCCAAGAACCCTTTTAAGAAAGATCATTCAGAATGGTAAGTCTTTATTGCCACAATTGTAGTCATTAATATTTTTCTAATGCACCACCATCATATTCTGCAGCGCTCTAAAAGGAGGACAATAAGCAGTGTCTGCACTCCTTGAGTGGTGCTTGTCAGTTTGTGCTGTATTTAAAAAAAAAAAAAAAATACAAACACATTGTAATCCTTTTCTATAACAGAGCCTGAAGTCTCCATGATCGTGTCACAGAGGACTGATAATATACTGTCTGAAAACATGGAACATGATGCCCCTTCACAAACCTCTACTAGTAGGTTAGTAGCTTTTAATATAAGGATACACTGTAGAATAATGGTTTATATAGTGTATATGTATATATATGTTATATATGTTTGATTTTTCTGCTGATAAGTGCAGGTCATTTTAAAAATAAATCCGCATCCTCAGATCCTGTGCATCTGATGCAGATTTATAATTTCTTCGATGAGACCGCATCGGGATCTCAAAGCTTATGTTGCTTGAGCTTAGCGAATAAACCTCCATGGTTGTACCGGAGCTTTTTAGTTGTTTGTAAATAGTATAAAATGTGTTAATTTTATCTTAAAGGCATGAATATGTATGCACTAAATGTAATGTTCAAATGTGTTGAATGACTTTGTATTACTTGATGTTCTGTTTGACTTGGGGAATTGAGATGTTTCCAAATTCTAGTTGTCCTTGGAAATTCTTAAGACACATTATCGTAATTTTTGCCGTTATTTAAAATTTTGCAGCATAAGCAAAGTAGACATGAGTCTGCCGGAACCACATGAAGATGACTATACAACGGTGTTTGGAAATGCACGTAAGAAGAAACGGGTGAGCGTCACGCAGTTTGAAAAAGCAGTAGAGGAAAGACTGCCTCCAACTCAAGGTACGGTGTCTTAGACTTGCTCACTTTCCCTATAAGTCTATAATTAAACCAATTCTGGGTGCTTATTAGAGAAGGTCATCGTTGCTGATATTATTCAGATGAGTGTGTGTTTGTATAAATGGAGAGTGACAGAGAATATGCTCCCATTCACATAGTATTTGACCACGATTATAGGGAGATGTCCAGTAATTACATTGGAGACTTAAGTATTCTATTGCCATACAAAACAAAATCATACTTGTCATGTTGCAGAAAAAAGCAAAGTGGAAGAAAGTATTGGAGATCTATCTGCATTGGTACAGCTGTCTGGGATACCAAGGTAATTAATTACATTTTCTGGAAGTACTTATGTATCTGTACTCTGTCCATGCCTGTAGGCAAAATGTCTTATATATGTTATACAAAAGACAGCTCTAAAATAACTCAATGTCACAATATAAAAAATGTTATTCAATACATATTATTTATATATATACCGTAATATTAAAATAAATCAAGATCACTAAACAGAAAGGAGATATATGCCAGAAATACAATATATAAATGCTATTGTTAGTGCATAAGCACCAATATAAATATTTTAAGGTGTTTCATATATTGTAAAAATTACCTCGAAATTCTATACGATATAAAATATAGTAAATGAAAACACAATAAATATCAGGAGAAAAAAAAATAGAAAGATAACCCTCTTTCTCTGGTATTGTCCAACTGACCAGGATAAACAGGCATAAATAAAGAAGCCTCACAGCTTATATCTGTTGCTTATATACAGTTTGTTAGATTTAAAGCTATATGTAATATAGTTGGTTAACATGATCTAATCACTCTGTTATTTTCCAGCACAATTTCCATGACGATTGCAAAAGCATTGTGGTCTTTATTTCAGGTCTCTTCGAACTAATAAGGGTACTCCCAACACGACAGGACCCGTACAGAAAGGAGGTTTGGTACGTAGGCCGAAAAAATTCCACTTGGTTTCCTTAGAAGACTTTGAGCAAGGAGTGGAAAACAACTACCAGCAATTAAAAGGTTATTATTACCTGGTCCAAATATATTTCCTGCAGTAAAAGCTTAGTATACACATAGCATATAAAATGTAGTGTTTACGTGTAAGAGGAAATTTGATCACATCTATCGCAGTTTTAAATGGTGTACTGGCAATCCAAAGAAAACAAATCGATTCCAGATCCCCAGTGTTTAAATGTTCAAATGATGCTCCCATGGTATATCAGTCAATCAATAGAAAAAGTTGTTTAATCCATTGTTCTATTTAGAAATACTTTTGAGTACATAAATCACCATCATTGTATGATGCTTAAAGATTCAGTTAAATATGTATTGGTGTCCATAATAGACTCGGCCTGTACTTTTTTCATCGTTATTTATGCTGTGCTTTAAACAGGTTCCCAAGACTGCTTTGTAGAATCAACAGAAGAAGAATCGGATACTTCTTCTAACGACATGGCTAGGAACAACACAGAATTGTACGCACATCCTATACAGAATAACAAAAGCATTAGCAGGTTGCATCCACTAGAAGAAGTTCCTATGGAAAATGAGGATGGGGAGAAAGAAGAAGACAATGCACTTGGTGTATCTAAGGTTGGTATATCACAACTACAAGTTTCATTTGTCCCTGAACACAAAGAGCACCAAAAAATCACCACAGATCATCGAGGCATAACAAGAGATGTTGAATCGCATACGATAGGAGACCAGGTTTCCAGCCATGAACTTCGAGAGACTTATAGTAATGTGGCTGACAATACAGCACAACCAGCTTGTACCACAAGCCCACCACAGATGTCTTACAATGATCTTGGTGAAGGGGCAGACATGAGTGACTCTCCAGATTTACAAACACCAGTGCTTAAGACGGGAAATAGGTCTTCTTTAAATGACATCTTGAAAAGCCAACGGTCTTCATCAACCTCAAAAGGACAGGGAGTTCATTATGAGCCTACAAAGAATCTCACTCTGGAAAAGCATCCTCTAACAAGTGTTGTGGACAGTGGTAAGTAATTACAATATCTACAATGTTTACAAAGGCTCCCTGAACCTTCCATCAAGGGCCATGTTATGTCAGACTTAGGTCAGTGGTGTATTTTTAATTACAGCAAATCCATTACGTGCCATTGTATGAAGCGGAGCATATTGTGTTTGTTATGCACAGTCCTGACTGTTGTCTTAGATGAGCAGCTACAGGACTTGGTAACTTTCAGCTTTTCAATACAATACGATGCAGTACCGGTATATTGGAATTGGAAAAGTGACAGGTTTCATAAGCTTGGAAAAGTTGCAAAAAATTATTTCTGTTTGTCAAAATGATGATTGTTTTAGTTTTATTGATTGATAGATGATTGTTTTAGATGATAGTCATGGAAACCCATGCATGACAATTCTTCCTCAACATTAAGTTAATTCAAACAATGTTTTTTTTCTTTGGATCTTCCTGAACAGTTTCTTCCGAGCCTTTCACTCCCACCTCAACTCCCAAAGGTGAAAAGCCCCTCAGATATTCGGCAAAGTTACAGAAAGTGAATGTTTTGACTGTAAATGAAACCCTGCACAAATCCACCAAGGACCTGGAAGGCCCAGATCGCAGTGATGACAATGAGCTGATTCAGCAGGAGCAAAGTGCAGTGCAATCTTTTAATGATGGTGGGTACCGGTGACATGAGTAACTCTCTTAAGATGTCAAATATGTTATGTATAGTCTATTATAAACTGCTGTATCGCTAACTGGTGAAGTTGATTGTTACTTATTTAGCACAATAACTCCTTTAATAATTTAATACTCGAATACATTTTTGTAGTAAAGCACAACTAAAGATACACCGAATGTAAGGCGGAATGTGAAGTTTTGTGAAGTGTGATACAAACTCACGGAAACACTTGCATAATATTTATTTCCCGATAAGTAAACTTAAATAATATAGCCCTTAATTTTATTCCTTTTTTCCCCCATTTATTGAACAGCTTCTTCCGTGTCCCTAACTCCCAAGGGCAAGAGTCCCCTCAGTCATTCAGCTAAATTAACGGAAGTGAATGTTCAGCCTGTAAAAGACGCAGGAAGGGAAAACACAGAGGAGCTGGAAGACCCAGATGACAGTGATGGCGAAGAGCTGATTTCACAGGACTCAAGCGGAGAGGAGTCTTTTAATGATGGTGGGTGCTGGTGGTGTGAGTAGCTCTGCTAGAGTGCTAAATATATTGGTGTATTAAGGTCTGCTGCGTTCAGCGTAATAAAACAAAATGTAGTGTATGTTGTAAACAATAAAAAGGAGACAGTATTGTAAATGTATATATATTTATTTATTTAAATAGAGAAGTCCGTGGTGTATGACCAAAAGAATTCAAACAAGCCACCCAAGCTCTCTCCACTGCCGAACACACCAGATTTCATAAGGAATGCTCGAATGAAGTATGTATGGTATTTGGGCTTAACTTTTTACATAATTCTTATATAGTCCAATGTAGAGCTACTGTCTGCTAGTTCTGAGGTTTTGACGCCACTTTAGTTTAAAGTCTTAGCTCTCAGATGATTACTTGGTATTAGTTTAAATAAAATTATCACGGTTTGATTGTTTCACTCTTTATATGTTTTGTGTTAGGAAAAAAAACACAGCCTGCATTATCGAGCTATAAGAAATAAAGTTTGTGTTCCTGCTCAGACTTTGCGCTCTTTTCTTGAACGTGGAGTGGGATCCTTTTAGAATTAGGGAGAAATTGATGGCAACAGCACCAGCTTTCTCAGAGACACATCAACACTTGCCTACTCCTGCCAATGCTAGATGAGCCTTGCCCAAAAAAACTCTGTTAAATAGAATGGTTATAGCTTGGGGAATGGCATCAAGGGTATTTTAGTAATTATAATAAGTCCTAAGAAGACCAAGCAGGTAGCATTAGTATGGAAATGTGTTAATGAAATGTCTAACTTGAAAACCATTTAATATACTGATGATTCTAGTTCTGATACGTGAAAGTTCCTCTTTTAAATGTACTAAAACATGTTTTTAAATTAAAAACAGAGGCTGTACAAGAAAGTGTATTGGAGAAGCGACATTTCATTTTATCCTGTTATGTTGTTTAATTAGAAAAAAGCATGAGTACAGGAAGAGGCTATTTATTAATTTTTAGAATTATTATTTTTTTTATTTATTTTTTTTAAGGGTCATCAAAAAACCTCCAGTGGATAAACCGATACAAAAGAAGAAAACCACAAGAAACACAGCAAAAGAGCACATATTGCCTAACAGTTTTATAAAGCAGATATTTAGCCATTATGCTAAATTACGGGTATCAAAGGAATCCTATAAGGAAGTGGCCAAGTGGTAAGCCTCAAATGTTTGGTTGGAACGTATACTGAAAGTGGATCTCAGACCACAAGAGGACTACATACATTTTATTTCAATTTGGCACTAATACAGTGTAAACAAAACATCCAAAAAGAAGCAGGAAAGCACCTATGTTTAATTATGTCCCAATTAATGTGTAAATAAAATAAATGTATGCTTAATGAACTATAATGGATTTAGATGTATATAATACTTTAATGAAGATGTGTATACGTTTATGGGAACCTTGGTAAAGATGTATTCCCTTGTAAATGTTTAGTAGAGGCCAGCTACTTCTTTGGAATATGGGCAAACAGTTGTTCCGCCATCACCTTGGTCCATTGTAAGACCTTTCTGAAGAAAAGAGAGGATGTGAAATCTTTGTAATATTTTATTTTTTCATGCAATGGGTTTTTTTTTTTTTTTTTTTTTGCAGTGTGGAAATCTACTTTGGACAGCTGAGTAATGACCTGGCGGCATATACTGCTCATGCAAACAGGAAGACAATAACACGCGCTGACATTGAGCTTCTGATGAGAAGGTACGTTTCCTGTCATTCCTGTTATTACATTTCTTCCCCTCATTCGAGTGAAATTTAAAAAAACCCAAAAAACTGCAACTTTGATCCAGCTCAAATAAGATCCAAAGTGGCTTTCACTTTGAAAACCTCATAAAGCCTGATCGAAATCGTTAGACTTTAGCGGTATTCCCTCATGATGATATGTGTAGCTCCTTCTGTAATGAGATTCATCATAACCCTATTGGGTCTGAACTATACTTAGCCTTTGGTATCCAGTCGTTGCCAGGAGAACGGCAACTGATTAGTGTTGTGGAAGAAATAGTTGCTTGCCCCTTCATCAGAATGCACCCATGATCCATTTAGTTGTCAATGAGCAAGACTGAACATTTCGCCGTACCCTTGATCTGTGCCATCTGTGAATATGCCACAGGAATGAGCGGCTTCCAGTGTCTGGGGATCACAGGGCTAATCAACCATGTTGCTAACTTGTGAATTAACAGCAACATGGCACCCACCAGGTGTCTGTTTTTGTGTACTTATGTAAATCCTATTATAAACACTAATTTATAGCATCATTTGAAACATTTTGGTTTGCAATTAATGTAATAACAATAAATATACAAATGCATCCTATATAAATACTATGGCTTACAGGTAGGGACAGGCAGTTTCGTCCTAGTTTTAACAAGTTTTTTTTTTTTGTTCATTGAGCAAAAAATTGTCCCTTACATTTAATGCAAGTATGTCAAAATCTATGACTGACTGGGGGGGGGGAATAAAAAAGGATAGAAGACAGTTCCTCTATACAAGTGAATGGCTTTCATTTGTTATTTTGTGATTTTCTTTTTTTGCTCTCATTTATAGACATGGCCTGGTAACAGACACGATTCCTCTCAATGTCCTCATCGAGAAACATTTACCGTTGGAATATAGAAAGCTCCTTATTCCTTGTGCAACAAGCGGAAATAAAGTGTTCCCTACTTTGTAAGGTCCTTTGTTATGTGTAGTTCACGAATGTTTATTTTTCACGCCTCTATTGTAAAAGCACTTGTTAGAACTGTCTAGTTTATACATCAAAAAGGGTTTTAAAATTTGTGTTGTTAAAGAAAAGAAATAGCTACACGCAAGAACAGAGAGAGATTCTGTTGGATAAACTTCCTTTTACAAAAAGTGATGGAAACGTTATACAGAACCATGGGCTTTGTAGATCCATCAAGCGATGCTTAAAATAATATTATGCCTGGCTCTCTATACTTGTAGCGGACCACCTTTAACTTGTATCTCAATTTTAAAGCTTATTTTTGGCTTTTGCCATCTTCACATGGGACATTTAACTAACAAAGTGCTCAACATTAGATGCCTTTATGAATGACACCTATGGCTGTGGCATCACGTTTTCAGTGTAAATGTCTGAGACCCTTGCTGAAAAAGTGATATCCTATATGTAGGGTATTTTAAAAATATACATTGCCTTCTGGTGCAACAAGCTTTCGCAAAAGGGTATTGACACTGTAAGGTGGATGTAATTGGTTTGCTTTTGGGTAAGATGAAGATTCTTATGTCTACATGCTGTGGAAGCAAATGTAAATATAAGTTATGTTCCTCTGATGTTTAGTTTTCCAAGGAAGGAAGGAAAGATATGTAAGTGTCTTTGTATCAACATCTTAAACATACAAGCTTAGGCGGTTTCATCTGTACATTTTGTTAGCAAAGTAAAAAGCTCCAAATATGGGCAAAGCTTTCCTATGTAAATTGTTGCCTTTTAGGCAATGGGCGCCATTGCCCTGCTTCATTAAACTTATTGAACAATTTAAGTGTAAGCACTTTATAGACTGCGATAGTCGGTCATTTTGGGTTTGCTTCATTTTGGTCAAGTATAGCATTGGTGACAACTGTTTTGTGACTTATATTTGATTCAAATAATAATAAAAAAAAGTTTTCTACTAATTCTATCTTATAGTTATTGAATACAATGCTTATGACGAGCGCCGCTCGCATATTGAAGAAAGAAATAATGTGTCACAGTGAAACATTCCCTTGGGTCTTCTGATATAACGGATGTAAAAAGATGGCTTTATATTTGCGAGCAATCAAAACAATCAATTCACAATAGGAGAGGATTTAGCAGGGAGGAATAATCACGCCTATCCCAAAACCAAGATGTGTTGCTTCTTTTTTTTAAGCAGATCTGGGGCATTTTCTGCACATGTAGAGTAATTGACAAAAGTGGTTATGGTTTCTTATGCCACATCCCATGGGGTGGGGGAGCATGCTTGGGAAGTATGGATATGTTAGCATGTCTCTGTCTGGGTATGTTCATGTGTGGTTGTGTTAGATTGAGTGTCTGCGTTCGTCTGGGTGTGGGAAAGTGTGATGTAAGACTCTAGACCTGCCTTGGTTGCAGAGACTTATGTTGCACATGGCAAGTGCCAGACCTACTTTCCCACATTGGGGACAATTTGTGGGGTGACAGCCAGTGCCCCCCCCCCCCTTGGGTCACCGGGCACCAAGACCAGCCTGGGCACAGGAACATTTGCAGGCCCATTAGTGGTGGCGATGTATCTCGATTATGCTCGGGTGTAGAGGAGCAACCATATTTAACCACAGCTGCTTACTAATGACTTTCGTTCAAAACCTGCTTGCGTGTTTGTTAATAAAGTTTATTGAGAAAAAAGCGCTGCGGTGTCTGGTTGTCGCGTGTCAATAAAGTTTTTTTTTCTATCCTCCAACTTCCTGTGAGAAATCATGGGGAAGAGCCGTGCTCGTAAGTTCAAGCCTGCCGGTTTCTCTCCAGCGCCGTTGGTTAAACAGCCAGCGGAACCCGAAGCTCAGGAGAACGGGGAGAAATTACAGACCGAGGACCTGTTACAAAAGGTATGTGTGAAGGGGAGTCCGGGAGCGTGGGGGGAGAAATGGAGCCGGCGTGGAGAGCGTGGCTGCAAGGGAAATGTCTGTCTGGGTAACACTGACACTGGAAACAGTTACTGGTGTCTGTAAAGAAGCTGCACATCATATGATGTCCATTCTATATTATAGGAAGAGCTTAAAGAAGCGCATATATATTATATAATATATATAACGTATAGCCTGTTGCTTGTGTCAAAGTCAAATTATTCTGTTATATACTACTTGTTACATCCTCTCTACCCATTGTACAGCGCTTCAGCTTTTGGTGGTGCTATATAAAACAATAGAGCAGAATGTATGAAACAGGCTGTGTA
Organism: Spea multiplicata; assembly: GCA_009364415.1. Taxonomy (NCBI): domain Eukaryota; kingdom Metazoa; phylum Chordata; class Amphibia; order Anura; family Pelobatidae; genus Spea; species Spea multiplicata. Next base: position 116,983 of record VKOC01016257.1, read on the forward strand.
AGGGAGAAGCCATGTGTCTGAGGCGGCCTTCGGTAAAGGGAGCATGGTTAAAACAACAAAAAAAACCTCCCAAGTACCCCCCCCCCACATATCTAATCTCTCTGACATGCATCTCTAGTCTACCATTATTACTGCTTCCCACCTAACCCATTCTGCACCACTTCCCTGGAATACCGTACCCTGTTGTGATTCAGATTGTCTCCTGCTTAATGTGATGCATTTTTCTATACCCGTATGTTTAATATGTGTTAAAGTTATGACTTTGGATTGTCTTTGTTATTTTTTTTCCCCCTGTCCACTGTTGTAACAGTGCTCTGGTATCTGCTGGTGCGATATAAATATAATAAGTTGCAGTCTGCTCAAGTGCCTCAGGTCAGATAACCAAGTCGCCTGTCAAAAGTTATTTGCAGAAAATGTTAAGCAAATAAGCAAAAAAAAATGTTTTAAATTATCAAAGAACTGCTTTTTTTGTAGATATTGACCATGCTCAATGATATCCGTCGGATTTGTTGTTTTTGCTCAGCTCCAAAGTCCATGCCCGGAAGTAAGGGAATTTGCCTGTGCCAGCATCTCTACGCTCGTCCAGCAGAAACAGGTTATACCATCCTTCCTGCAGAAAGATGCTGTCCGGTGCCTCGGACCGCTGCTGCTCGATAAATGCCTGTCTGTCCGTGAAACAGCCGCTGGTGCCTTACGGTAAATGTTTCTCCTTGGAAATTCAAGAAGGTCTGTTAACCTGCAAGTTTACGGAGTTCTGTACCTGTATTTGTTTTTCAGGAACCTGAGCACCTGTGGAGGGTTTGAAGTGTGTGATGACATGGTAACAAGAGATATCATGACACCGTTGGTGGCTTTATTAAGAGAGGTTTGTAATGTTTTTGTTTTGTTTTAACCATATATGTCAAGCTCTTTCATTTTTTAGAAAACAAATCACATGGGTGCTTTAGTATGTTTAGATCTAATATTGGCCCAGTTTACAACAATTGTACATATAACCAATTATTAAGAAGTTAACTCCCTCCATATTGTTCAGCTGAAATTTTAGATGACCTTGTTCTTCAATATCCCAAAATTCATTATGATAAAGTTTATGCTGATGGTATATTTCAGCTGTCATTTGAATATTTGTGAATTTACAAAAAAAAGGAACAATTAGTGATCTAGGAATAATGGTGAGGCAAAGTAATAGATTTACCTTACATTTACCCAAGGAACCATAGTATTACAAAATAAAAAAACAAAACCTAAAACATTTGACACATTAACTTCTACATGCTAGGGAGTTTTTCCAATGTATTGGCGATACTGATGAAGTGCAAATACTTTTAAATATACTCTTTGCTTTTATTAAAATATGAAATTAGTGACCTGTGTTTAGCTTAAGAATATGCCGTTTGTTAAGTGATATTTACTGATTTTGTTGGGTGTATGTGAATGATCACAAAAGAAGATTAATAATGTTTTATTATCCTAACTGCAGTGTACCACAGGGCTGGATGCAAATATGGAGCCGTCAATGGTGGACAATAAATTGGCAAAAAATTGCGTAGAAGATATTGCAAACCAGGCCATTAATGTGCTGTGGAATGTATGGTAAGGGTTAACTAGGCAGCATCTGCGGTGGTTTGTACACCACAGATTTATGTTTGTGATATTCTTTAGCCATGTGTTTTGATTGCACCCCTGTTTTGATTTTGTGTAGTGAAAGCAGTAGTAAAGCATTGTCTATTTTCAACAAAGAAAGCTGTGTGGATGTCGTTTTGCAGTGCCTGAACATGTTTTCAAAAAACATAGAACTGGCCATTTCAGCAGGTGAGCTATTATTGCAACAGAACAAAAAGACAACCACGTGACCGCCTCGTTTGTTTAATACTTACATGTATTGTTAAAAGAGGGACAAAGCGTGCATAAAAAGCAATAGGTAAATCGTAAAATATATGGTGTTTCTCTGCATCTTTGTCGCTTTTCCCAGCACCACACAATATAAACATCTAAGGTGAATCAAACAATGTACATTGGTTTCTGGGTTGGCTCTGCTTGCCCACAATCCTCTATTTAGTGCCCAGAATTTCCTGTATATGCACCTGTCAGTGATTTAGTTTGTGCATTGGATCTATAAACGGTTATATATAGACCTTGACATACACATACATCCAAATTACATCCCACTTCAATGTAATCAGAGGCTTTTAACAATGCTCTGCTGTATAGAACTGTGGAACACAGTAGCACTATGTAAATTATTATAATTAATCAACAAAGTATTTTTCTACTGTTATCCTTTGGTCATGACTTGCGGTTGCATAGCCAAAAATATATTGATCGGTTTATATGGAGTAGGGGATGCCTGCTTTTTTCTTTAATCTCTTTACCTTTGTATATTATTCCACAGCATACTGTCTGCAGACAGTCACAGAGGATAACCCAGATCTGCTGGCCTCTTTGGATGCTTCTTGTCTGCAGGCGCTGGAGTCTGTGATAATGGCCCCTGCTACCAGCATGGAAACCAGACACTTACAGACATTGGTAGCAGGTGAGCATCCTAAATTGTTGGTACGATGCGTGTGTTTATAGTTAATAGCTCCAGTGGCGGCGGCTGTTTCCAGCACTTGTAGGTTCAGGTATAACCATCACCAATAAAAACTAGGGCCATTGTTTGCAGCCCTGCTATCTGCTCACATGAGTGCACTCCGAGGCTAGGTCCTCTTTTGCCTTCGTTTAATATTGCTTTCATACAGTGGAAGAGGGGTAGGTCTTGGTAACCATATTTTGTTTTACTAGGTGCCCTGTGGAACCTGAAGGAGAAGATTCCGTCCTCCAGTCAGGCTAACACAATAAATGCCATTTTACGGATCCTTGCTGAGGTTCTGTCTGTGGATGCGGGACAATTCATAGCTCAGATGAAGGATGCAGAAACCCAGCGTTTAAAAGCAGCTGCATCTGAGGCCGAAACAGAAGAAGCTGTAGAGATCTTGGAAGAAGCTACACTAAACGAAGAAAATGGAATGGAAGATGGTATACCCAAAGAAAAGAAAGTTAAAGATATTTCCGACTTTATTCCGGTAAGTAGTGAGTTGCCTTTATGTGAGGCACTGTATATTCCAGGTGTTTGAAACCAGAAATGTATGCTTTCCTTTTGGTCACAATCCCATTGTATCCATACCGATTTATATATTTACTGTTCAGTTACATTTTCTGTGGTTCACAAAGCAAATGTTTGACTTTTTATTATGAAATAAAAAATGTAATATACATATATAGTCTTGCCATCTGCATGCAGCACATCAAAATCTATTGTTCGAAAATCATACTTGCAATCCTGCATATGATAGCTGTAGATGGGCATTGATGGAGTGATGACTACTGCACATCATTGAATATTGTTAATTAGCGTTAGGAACTCACCCTTCCTACTCTTTCATTTATATTTATTTAAGGCTTCTAATGAAGAGTTGAGACAGGCAGCTGCATTGCTGGTGGCACAGAAGACTGCCTTGGAACTCATTGTCAACCTATGCTGTAGCGATGGTGTGTATAAAGCTAAAACAGACTGTATGTTTTTATGCTTCATATAGAAAGCGGTGCCTTTTTATGATGTGATATTTAATAATTCAGTAAATGTAAGTAAAATGGCAACTTTTGGTGAGGGGGGAAAGCATATTGCAATCTCTTTGCGACTGTGGACTTGGGTCTAAAGCAGACAATTCATGTCGGAAAGAACATACAGAGCTTCTGCACGGTGCTTAAATATGCGCTCATCTGAAGTACAGAATGATGTTTGTGTGAACTAAATATTGCATCAAAGGCACAAGAGGGACTATATTGTTAAGGGAGTCATGTGAATTGTGTTGTGTTACACTTAGATCCATCAGATGATGAATGGGAAGAACTATCAAGCAGTGACGAGAGTGAGATGTGCTTAGAAAAGTCTGTGGGCAACGGGGGAGGACAGCTGCTAACACCATTATGTCTGTCTGCTGAAGTTCAGACTGCTCTTCAAAACCATTTAATTCCGAAGAAGGTACTGTCTCCGCCTCACAGGGATAAACATCCTGCCCTTTGTGCCAGTTAGTAAATGTAGCCCTAAACAATGGTTACCTGTCAGCCACATACTATACAATGAAAAACAGGGCTGTTAAGGTTTTGGTGGTTTGAAGTGGACTGATTTGCCTAAATCATAATCACACAGTTAAATAAGATATACTTACGTGTAAAGTTAAATAAATATTTTTGTTTTCTAGGTTTTTGAAAAGACAAACTTCCCCAGTAGTTCCGCATTGGAGATCTGCAAACAAGCATTGGCGTGGAAAACATTAATAGTAAAGTAATAATTGATTTTACTTAAAACATTTTATTTAATACACCTTCATTTCCATTTATCTTCATTATGTTATGTTTCATATATGACTGTCCAGGTGCATAAAAAAAGACAAATTTATATGTCATAGAGCTGGTATGACTGTTTTTTTTTATCAGGCTGTGGGCTGGGCAGCTTATGCTAAATATGCATTTGTCATGATTTTTTAAAACTGACCATCTGGGGTGAATTAGGTGCTTCAGAAAGCACTGCGGCTCCAACTTGCATTCAATATTGTTTTAATTATAAAGTTATAGTAAGTTTTATATATATATATATTTTTATTTTTTTTTTCCCCAAGGGGAATAAACAGAATGGTGTAGACTGAATAGGAGATTCTGGTGGCACTGCTTAGGTAGTTCTTACTAAAAACTAAAGGCGTATATTATTGTTTTTCAGGATGTACACTGTCCAGTATCGAGCTCTAACCTGCCTTCACAACATTCTGTCTGTGCTGGACATAGAGGACCTGGGAGGAGCCGCTGCATTGCAAGAGCTGGCCCAGCACCTCTCCAACATAGTATTTCCGCAGACAGGTAAGTGGCTTCTCTTGGTTTCAGGGACTACTATTACTAGTCTCACCATTTTTTCCCACCTAACAACTCCGAGGTCCATTAGTTTGTGTCAATTTTTTTTATTTCATTGTTTAATACTTAATCAAGATCTAAGAAATCCGTGGTCTTCCGCTAAATTGTCCAGGCTGTGCGTTTAGGTGGATGCCCCTTTGAATAATTTATTTCCTTCTCTACAGGTTTTTTTTTTATTGTAGAAAAATGTAGAACTTTATCGATAAGTTCCATTTCAGAAATACAAAACAAAGTTTTAATCACATCATATGTTCTGTGTCGGACGTATTCTGTGCTCGTAGAAATGCGCACTGGCTATCTCTCCGTTCTGCCTGGAACATTAAACAATTCATAGAAAAACAAACCAACAAAAAAACTCAAGGTTGTGTTAGGATCAGCAGCTGTTCAGGTGTCCCAAAATCTCAAGCTTTAGACAAGCTCTTTTTAGGCTTTAATAAAACTGGGTAACAAAGCAGGTTAAAAAAAACTTTAAATGTATCCAGCTGTGAGCGGTAAGAGCACATTATAATAGAGTTAAAAACAAGTGATTTTTATAATTTAAATCATATCACTTAAGGTTAATTCCTAAATAAAATAGCTTATGGATCAAATATATTGGTATACTATTGGATATTGCTAACTCCTTAGGAGACATATGCCCTTATGACTTCAGGCATAGTAATAAACCATGACCTTAGCCTTCGAGGAGTTCATTCTGTGAGTATGAATTTAGCATACTTTTTAAGTCTGTTTCCGTGTGTTTTAGATGTTCCAAAAAGGGATGAATTTTTAGAGGCAGCAAGCAGCGCTGTTCGAGCGTTCCTGCAGACTATGGCATCAAAAGGAATACCACAGGTATACGTGAATTTCATTTGGGGTCCACTTTCTAAGAGACTAACAATAGATCGCGTTTTGCTGTAACAATCTCAATGTCTGTTTGTGTCTGGCCGGGCAAGCACTGATTACTCTGTTTTCCTTAACTCTAGTGTATGACGCCAGAACAGATAATGAGCCTTGGTGAAGCTTGTGCCCAAAGTAGTAACATAAGTGCAAGGGTGAACGCTGTCAGTATCATTGGTATCACCGGCAGCGTGCTGGCGAAGGCTGAGAACACTGCAGACACGCTGAAGGTAAATCAACGTTGCTTCTGAACGCTGGACACAAAACTGGATGACATGTATGAATATTCTGCTAATTCCAACCATGAATGCTTATATTGGCAATACATATTCTTATAAATAGCCACTGATCTCATAGATATAAACCGCAAACCAATATCTTAATTACGGAGCAACGAACCAAATTGCGTAAAAGCTACCGGATTACACAATTACTCTATACATTCTTTTGAAAGATTGTTTGCATTCATTTTTAAAGAGCTTTTATGTTCGTTATAAAGCAAGATCAACATTTTGTTCTGAAAGATTTGCAAAAACGAAAGAAGGCTTCTGTTTCCTTCAGTTGATCGGAACCTTCCTCCTCGGCGTTGCCACCAACGACCCGTCCCTGGTTGTGTCCGGTGCTGCGCTGGATGCTATTTTTGATGTGTTCGCTGATGGTGAAGATGCAGAGAAAGCTGCGGTAGAAGTCAAATTACTACAGCATCTCAAGAAAATACAACCAGCCTTTAAAACAAAGGTACCCTTTCCACTTCGACGTGGATTCTATCCTTATGCTAGAGATTGTTTCCTTTGCCTGCGCTAGCTTTCTAATTGAAGTTCCCATTAAACCTTCATCAGCAGCCCCGTTCCTCTTATAATAGCAGCCCGTGCTGTGATTCTGTCATGACGTTTGCTGTCTCTTGTAACCGCTTTATGTAGTGTTTGCTTTTTTATGAGAGAGAAAATAATGATTTTCACGGATGATTTGAAGGTTTACATGAAGACTTCTTAGTGGTGTGCTTCGCAGGTAGTAACAACCTCTGCCTAGCTCCAGATTGAGCATGTTGGGAGTTGCAGTATAATTCTGGAGGAATACTGTTTATCTGTTTTGGGTCCTCCCCGCCTCTTGAGACGCCATCATTGTTATAGCTTGTATAGATGATGTTTCTGGGTGTTTGTCATACAGCAATGGCCCATCTTCAGCTTCACCAGTACATTTGTAGTCCCATTGCCTACACCTTGACCATACTTCTTATGTTTTAGTTCTTACTTCTCTCTTCAACAGATACGAAAAGAAGGAAAAGAAAAATATAGCACGGACCAGCTGTGTGTCCTGGACAACGTGAGGACAAATCTCAGGCGCTTTATATCTTACTTGGAAAGCGTAGATAAAAAGAAATAAGTCCTGAACTAGGCTGATAATTCTTCCTATTGATATATTTTTTCACCGTATACGAACATTTCAATTGTGAATCCCCAGAACGCTATTTTGTTGTGGCAACCAGTTTAGTTCTCTATTCTCTGGTCCATTGAAGAGAACTGCACTATCCGTCTTTGCACAAATCTGCTTTTTCCCATTATTAAAGGGCGTCCAAGGTCAATGAGCACAAATTTCAATCATGCTGTTATAATTGTTATTAAAAAATGAAAAGGACAGGATAGGGGACTTGGTGCTTTGAAATTGCTTGCACTGTACTGGCAACGGAGCAAGCAGCGGGTTACCTAGAAGCAACTTGATGTTCAGCTGGAAGAATGTATTTGATTGGCTAGACCTTTTTCAGGAGTGTTTCTGTTTCTCGTTTGGAACATGGAAATATTAGGGTTGTTGCAATATGAATAACAAAAATAAATGAAAACCTACTATGAAATAAACATTTTATTTGCAGTTTGCCGTTACGAGACTGAGGGTACGAATTGTCGCCCGATAGGGCCAAGTTTGTAAACACCATTACAAAAATAAGTCCCGGCTTCCAGAAACCTGGATAAGAAACTGGTTATCGTTGCTTTGTCTGTTGCTGAATGTCAACCCCCAACAGAAGGGGGGAAATATGGCGTCCTGCAGGGTATGAGCACAAGTGCCTTCCCAGGGTGTTACGATGTGAATATTTCATGCATGTACCTGCAGTCTGGCGTGCAGCACCCCCTATTAGTTTTATTTGTTATAAGTGTAAGGTGAGAGGTTGAGTGAGTGCGTGCCTATGCGGAAGAATCGCATCACTTCATTACAAATAGAGCTTTCTGGTGCTTTTATTAAAAGGGGGATATGCTGCTGAAGGAGTGCATCGTCCTGCATGCCCGATATAAACAGTCTATTAGAAAATGCTCTCTGGTTCCAGATGTAGCTGCGGGGACTTGGCTCTCTCTACGGGGAAGGAAATCCTACGCATCCTTAAATAGGAACCCACCCCAGGAATATGTTTCTACGTGAGATCTGTCACATCAGATACCTTTATTAGCCCATCAGTGCAAAAAGTATACTATATACTAGTCTAAAAAAAATGCTCCTACCCAAGTGGGTGCTGGCAGCGAACAAAGTAATAGTTTGGTGTTTTGCCTTATTCTATCTGTTTCACGAGAAAAAAAACCCTCTAAATGAAAACATGTACAGATTAATAATTGTAGCGCTGGCCGAAAAGGTCCTAGCTGTCTCCCCATCTCATAATACATTTCAATATCCTCTTTACTTATATATGTGTTAGCGAAGGGGGTATCATCATGTAATTAACAGTAACAGATCGGATGAGGATGTCACGTACTGTCCGATGGCTTTTGTTACTTCTTGTGCATTGCTTTATGTACCAAATGCATTGGCTGAAGTATCTGTCACCAGCTCCATGCACACATCTGCTGCATATACATAGGTGTATAGAGATATATAGATACATATACATCGATTATAAGCAATTTGTTATGGTAATAGGACGAATTATCAGCGATCGGTCTGCAAGCGTTTCGTTATATGGTCATCATGGAGATGCTATGCGAGCTGCTTTACGACATGCTGGGATGCGGCGACCTTTGCCCTTTGAGATTGCGAGCCCCTGCCCCGCGCGCTGCCATTGGCTGGGCGCACGCATAAACGTCCATGTCGTCCGCACGGCTCCGTTCGGGTAACTCCCCTTTTGGGTGGAGCTCAGCTGGGACGGCAGAGCATGCGCAGTCAGGGCGAAGGAGGGGGGGGAACCGCCATTACTTTGGCCGGTGTGACAGGGAGAGGGATGAGGGCGGGCATGGGACCGCTACACACGATCGGCCTTTAACTTACGGTACCAGGAGTGCTGTCGCGAGACTTGGAAGCTGCGGGAGTAACCGCTTTCTAATCGTTTTTAATCAGTCGGAGGGGTGAACAGGGACGGCCGAGAAGAGGTGGCGGGTCACCTAGTGAATGAGAGTAGGTGAGGGAAGATAAGAGGAAGAGGGGTGTGGGAGGGCTGACAGGGATATTTAATTGGGGGGTAGAGCTTAAGAAGGGAGGGCCTTCGCGTTAGATAACGCGCTAACCTGGTGTCGTTGAGCTTGATTACTGCAAGGACAGCGGGTAAGTCGGCAGGGGAGAGCTAACGGGCTCACCGCCTCACAAGAAGGGCTAAATCCGTTTGAAGGCTTCCGTGTTATGCAGGCCAGGCATAGGGGTCATTAGACGTCGAGAGTGGGGTAACTGCCGCTGGGTTAGGGTTGGGGGCAATTAGTATAGTAAAAGCAGTGAGTAGTAGCTGCACAGTGGGCAGCCCCGGGGAGGGGGGGTTAGCACAGGGAGCCCAGGCTCCGTTTGATGGATCCAAGAATCGCCTGGTTTCAGCCAGAGCAGCTCGGCCCCTCTAACAGCCTGTGGATGCAGATCTGGGAGACCACACAAGGCCTGAAGCACCTCTACTGCAACCCCAGCAGCCCGGCCTCCCCCGCACACAGCGGATCTTCCAATAACTCTTTGGGGTGTGAGGCCACCATGTACCGGGACGGTGCATCCGCTCAGGCCTCCTCCATCATTGCCGCTCAGTCGCTGGCCCAACAGGGGGACTTCCTACCCTTGGAGACCACCAACAACAACAACCAGTTGCTGAGCCAAAGCCCGGGGAGGTGGAGGAAGGGACACGATCACATCAACCGGAATAAGAGGAAACGGGACAACAAGGCCAGCACGTTTGGACTCAATTACAGCCTCCTGCAAGGTCCAGCTGGCAACAATGTAGCCGGCGGCTTGTACAGCGGGACCCCGTGGAAGACCAGGAACTACAGCGACGAGGTTGTTGGGTGAGTAGCTTCGCGAGCGGACCTCACCCGGGTCACGTTTGGTGGGCTTAAGCAATATTAACCATTTTGTGTTTTTTGTCCGCGTGATGCAATCCTTATCGAAAGCCTGCGGTGTCTTCCATGTGTGATCACGGCAGTTGCTTTTCAGGTAGGACAGGTGCACAAGCTACGGTTTCGAGGAACGCGTTGGAACCGTTTTCTCCCAATGAAGTAACTTTTGCTTCATCAAACAGCTGGGACCAGACCTTCTGTCAACGCCAGGATCAGATTCTTCATGGCTAAACGTCTACAAAATGTTACATTCAGAGACAACCTACAGTATATAAATGTTACTTGGAAAGCCACCTTTTCAAGAATATGTATAAAGCGCTGACAGATTTGCTTATTTTACATTCTAACTGGGAGGTAACTGTTACACAGTAAGATCCGTAGGGCAGGTACCTCTTTTTCAGATGTATTCGTACCTCTTGTACCCCAATCAAAAGGTGTGTGTGTGTGTGTATATATATATATATATATATATATATTAGACCCTGCTTAAGATATATAAAAGCCTGATATTTAAGTATGGTGGGGGAAGCATTTTATATTTGCACGTTTTAGTCCTGCTTGTTGAACTTCCTCTCTCTGGACAGAGCTGTACAACCGCAAATGCGTTCCTCCCTTCCACACAATATTTACACAGATGGTTTTCATCTAAGGCTCGTCACTCACGTCGGTGAGAAGTGAGAGCATATGGCCCGTCGTACTGTAACTATGACTGCGGTAAACGCGACTCTTTATTCCGCCAAGTGAACGTTGATATGATATAGTAAGTGGACGTGCCGGGGATCTGGAAGCGGCAGCAAGTTGCCCGTGTGTTTTATTGTAACGTATTGTCGGCTAGCGTGCAGTCTTATTGCTGGCGGCAGAGCATTGGCTTTCGTCCTAGACGTATGTGTCACTGCTTGAGACACGGAACGTTATTGGTACCGGCCGGTCATGTTTTAGGAGTCACAAGAAACGGTTAACAGGCCTTAGAATATTGCTGCATGAAAAGATCAGGTGAGTCCCCTGAAGGTATTGGGGCGCTCTAGAAGAGAAACGAATATTTTATATAGCTTGTACATATGGTAACGGATATTAAGAGAATACTTTTTTTTTTTTTTTATACGCTATGAAATCTAATAAAACTGGGAGCAGTAACTTTGTTCCACACTTCCTGATGTGCTCGTAAGTAACTTGCACATGAAGGCTGGTGATGCCAGGAGGGCTGTAGCACAAGCCGAGCCTGTCCTTATTCTTTCAGCTACTAAATTGTATGTGTGTGTATCATGAAAGCTATCCGTCTTTACTTTCTTTTCCCCTGGATCTGCATGGTTATTCCTCCCCGTTGGCGTGTCAGAAAGCACAATTGTTGTCTTGGTACAACTGAGCCTATTTGCTTGTTGTGGTCAACTGACCGCCTTGGGCTTTAGGGAGCAAATTAAGAGGCGTTTGTGCTTTGGTCTTGTAGTTTTTGGAAGCGCAGGATGCTGACTTTGTGTAGAAATCTATAAAGTAGGTTTTGAATGACAAGGCTTGAGATACTTTAAACAAATAGACTTACCCGTTTATTGTGAATAAGAGTTGAGACACTCTCTTGTGGTTTTGCTATCGTCCTGCAGTTATAAGAAATGATATAACTGTGGCAAAAAATCACACTTAAAATAGTCACTCACTTGCCCAGGAGCCTCTCCTTTGACCTGTTGGCTTCTTGTAGGTTGGAAAGTGGCACTCAATGGTGTCGCACGTTGGCCTACGTGATAGTTTGAAATGTTGACCCCTGTCATAAAATAAATTGGCAATAAATGGCGCCAAACACCTTTAAGCAAGCCACATATTGTAGCAAGATGTGTCTGCTAATTGTGCGTCCGGCCAGTACCATCCGCGGTGTTTGAGGTCAACTGCAGCGACTGCTTTCCCTTTAAGTAATTACACTACAGTGCCTTTCAACCTCCACAACAACGTAGTGACAAAGATTTCTACTTTATCCAGCCAAACGTCAACTTGAGTGAAGCCTAGAAATCCACACGTAACCGCAGCGTGGTGATTAAAAGCTCTTTATATGGAAAGGTATTTGCTCCATAGACTGGCAATTCTGTTATTTCGCTGCCTACAAAGCATCTATTTTATAAGCACGCGAAAAAAGTTTCCTAGCGGTTTATCCTGATGGATTAAAGCCTTGACGGGCTCATCTGGGCTCATGACCTCTGCCATGGGGGGGGGGCATCGTTTACATCATGGAGTATATTTAATTTGTCTAGTTTAAGACCCCTAAAATATTTCTCCCTGCATCGATGGCTGTTGGATTGCAGTCCTCGCTGAAGCTGAATGCAGTGTGATGCGGCTTATTGTAGCGTGTGCACATGTTTGGGCACACGGCATTCTGTAGTGTCAGCTGAACAGACGTTACAATAGACAGAAGGATAACTGGCTTGTATGTTTCATGCCTGGTTACCCCCCCCCCACACCCCCATCGATCCCGATGAGGCCTTAACACATACATCATGTAAATGTCCGGCGCGTCCCTGTATTATAATTAAAGGGTCCTGGAAGCAGTCCTAGGCAATGCATATCATAGCTGTGTCCCCCTTAAATGTTCATAATTCCTCCTTGTAAATCTTGGATGGCTTCTGCAGACCCCTCATCCAAATCCTTTTGTGCCCCTCAAATACTAGGCTGTGTTCGGTTGAACGCATCTGCCGTCCGCCAGTAGAGTTCTTCCCGTTAATTTTTATTTTTGCTGTTAATTCAGTGGTGCAAAAGAAGGGACCGCAGAGGGGTCTCCTAAAGGTATTTACAGAGTGCTTTGACACGCGTGTCCCTTTAAATGCAATGTCACTGTACTAGGGTACGGTTTGATCATGAAAGTGTTTGCTTTAGGAAGAGTTTAGCCGTTTGTTTAAATATTTGGTAGCCTCTAACATGCTAAATAGCAGAACAGTATAATCTGGGTGACTCTTCTCGATAGTCTAGGCCATATGTGAAGGATTGTTTTATACATAAATATCTTTTGAAGTTTGCTCACGGCCTTGAACCTACGGTCATTTTTAGAAGTTATGGTTACTGGTGACGTTGTAGTTGAGATGGCAAAGAAACAAAAATCTGCAAGAACAATGGCATGAAATGAATGAATGAATGTGACTGCAGCACCTTATTCCATCATGTCTTGGCACGAAGGCTAATATAGTGACGTTGGGCCAAGACGCTTTAGATTAGCTTTTATTAAATGTGTGGTCAGTGACTTGCCTCCAAAAGAAGCTTTGAAGTAAAACTCCATACCGTGACCACTTACCATGTCTACATCATGGATGTTGGTAGGAATTGGCTTCCGCCCCACCCCAAAATACCTTTATTAAGATGGTGAGACACTTAGCGGACAGCAGGGAACTCCTGCTACCGAATCGGTGCATTATTGAGATTAATATCCATGAAGAAGAGACCTAGATAGTCCTGAAAGTTGCAGTCTGTTATCTTTACCATATTTGCTTTCTGTGGGTAACTCGGTACAACTCTATACCTTTATCGGGATTGTGTGATGTTTCCAGTCCATCCTGCTCCCTTGTACAGAATGTTTGGTTATCTATTTCTTTGCTTTGGGAAAACAGTTCAATTAAAGTTCCACTTCAGTCTTCTTTCAGGCTTAGCCTAGATCACCATGAATGAATCTAGCTGTCTGACATGGGGTTGGACTTATAGACGCGGATGCTGCTTTCCTTCCATGTCTTCACACCGCCCCTTGGGCTCCTGCCAAAACAAAGTTCAGCAAGAAGGTGCATGCCATTCGAAGACGCATGTGTTCTGATTTTACCCATGACGTCTCTATTCTTACGTTCCTAAATTAGTTTGTAAAATGTGTGCCGGTAGTATGTGTTGATATCTTAAACCTCCAAAAGGTATATTTCTTTCTGTTGCGTCTCCTGATCCCTAGGTAGACACAACCTCAGTCTGCTTGATGGTCAGCCACAGATCAGTGGATATGTAACTTATTGAGAACTTGGAGGTCTACCAACTGGGAGAGAAGTTTCATCGCGTAACTTAATATGTGATGTGTCAGTCGTTCTCAAACGGTTGTAAGAAGCTCAATCTAAAAGCCAAATCCATTAATTTATGGGTATTTTTTCAAGAGCCGGGGATAGCGCATGAATGAGAAATTTTAGAAAATATTTAATTGGGGTTCTGGCGTGCCTAGTCAACTTACTGGGGCAAAAGTAGCAGGAAGGAGACCTTGTCACCCAAGCCGTCTCAACTAAATCTTCCCTCCACATAAGAGGTAGGTGTCGAGTGCCCCTATTATTAAAAAGGAGACCACCTATAATGTCTATTCTAATAAATCCCCCTGCTTACAGCAGGTCTTTGCCAGTGGTAGACGGCTGTCTTTTCTACCTGTGGAAACCTTACTACAGTTATATATTTTGTGGTTGCCTATTTATATACTCTTCCTGCTTGTAGCTCCTCATGTCCTACAAATCCAGACTGCTTTTTGAGGCAGGTCTTGTAAATATTTGTAAATCTCTCTAGCGCTGCCCTCTCAAAGTCCACAGGCGTGGAGAAAAAATAGCTTTCGATTCCTGCAAACAGGAAACTGCTGTGATTCTTCAAACGGCACGCGTGACTCACGCCGTCGGTATTTGGGTGACTCGCTAGTGTACGTTCCACACGTTCCGGCGAGCAGAATCCCCTCGCAGCGCCGGGACGGAGCAGAGCGAATTCGCCCCGGCACAGCCTGCAATCGGATGTCATTTCTACATGTGGATATCTATAAGCGTGTGTGTGAACATTATATATGTGTGTGCATGAGATAAAATGCTCTCTCCCGCCTATCCACCTGCTGAAATTCTTTGGACCAGGTCAGCCGTTCTGCTGAAGGATCCGTTTTAAAAATAGTCTGCTGCACGCTTGGGAATTCCTCTGCGTGGAACAGCTGTCGGCTCCGTTATGTCACCGCAGTTTTATTGGGTTATTTTTACCCTTTGTAGAGCCCGCTCGTGGTAAGAGGGTACGGTAGGAGATACATAGTCAACCGTGATCCAGATCGTATAATGTTATCTCCTGATGACCTGTATCGTAAACGCGCTTGTTCTGTGTAAATGGCATTGAGCGCGGAGTAGTAGTGTAAAGGTGATCACATAGGTATGTCGGTTTATTATCGCGGTCATATAGACGTCTTATCAGTTGGATGCATTAGCTGAACATCATGGCAGTCCATGTGAGTTGTCCTCCGGTGTGTCCGCCTGGTACCCCAAAAAGTGCATACGTGAAAAGGTTAATGAAACTGTGTGATCCTCCCACCTCCAAGATTACTTTGTTTTCTGTCTTTTAGCCTCCACGAGGAGATCATCGATTTTTACAAGTACATGTCCCCTCGGCCGGAAGAAGAGAAGATGCGGATGGAGGTTGTGAATCGAATCGAAAGCGTCATCAAGGAGCTGTGGCCTAATGCAGATGTAGGTATCGTCTGGGCGCGTCCCCGGATAATGCGTGTATCGCTTGCAGTAACGTCGTAACTTTCATACACCATCCGTGGTGTGTCGGCTTCAACGTGGGTATCTCTCTGTTTGTGGGAGTTATTTCTAAGGGGTCATATCGGTTCTTTATAGAAAGCCTGGAGCGTTCAATTCGGGGTAGAAGCTCCAATATGTAAAGTAAAAGTCAGATGACCTAAACGGCTTGTCTGTCTCTGGAAGACTTTGTATTTTGGCTATCCAGAAAGGTAAACCTTGAGCTTTAATGGGTCAGCTGGGGTGAATTGGCTTTACTGCCACTACTTGGATGCCTGGTTGGCACTCTGTGGAATTAATCTTATCTGTATATTGGCCAAGTAATTTTGCAAGCGACAAACAAACATTCCGGTGCACAAAACTTTGTCTGCTAAACGGCATGAAAATAAGTGCGAGCGCCTTTGGATTACGCTAACAGCTTTCTTGATTTATCTGTAGGTGCAAATATTTGGAAGCTTCAAAACAGGACTCTATCTCCCTACTAGGTAAGGATTTAATGGATCTGCTCTGTATATCTGTACTTTTGGGGTGACATTGTGCCCCCCCCCCCACTGCTTGTATCGGTGAGTGACACTCAGGTGAAGAACCAACTTCATCACATGGCATGTTGGTTCAAATTAAATGTGGCTTGCATACAGTTCAAATCAGGCTGGTTTTAATTAAGGGTGTAATGCAGTAGCATGTGTTGAAAGCTGCCAGAACATCAATAAGCAAGAGTGAGTGTGTGTGTGTGTGTATACACAAACACACACTTTATTTATTTGCATGAACAAATATATTTTGCGCTCTGCATTTAGCGGTCATTTTGTTCAGAGCTGTCAGTCCAGTCCTTTTTCCTACTTATTCTGTGCTCCTTTACCTTGTAAGTAAAAATGAAAATAGTTCTATTAAAGCAGTTTTATTATCCATGTCATGGATTCCCTGTTTTTTTTTTTTTGTAGTGATATCGACCTTGTGGTTTTTGGGAAGTGGGAAAATTTACCACTTTGGACTCTGGAAGAAGCTCTTCGGAAGCACAAAGTAGCGGATGAGAACACAGTTAAAGTTCTTGACAAAGCCACCGTGAGTTTAATAATTGTGTGTTTATTGAGCGCTTCTGGATATTTAGATTGAATTATGCTTCCCGTATCTTAAAATTTTGCTCATTATCAGCTGCTATTAGAAATGCTTGTTAGCTCTTGTGCTTTTACATGGCCTATCTTTTTTTTTTCCCATATTAAATGTGCAGTGTTGGGAACCACAATGGTTTTCATAAGATCCAAATTCTGGTTTTCAAACTTCATTAAAAACTTACAAAGCAAAGCCTGGAATCCACATTACATTAATGCCGTTGCAGAGATTAAGTACCTGAGCATATAGGTTCTCGTATTCGGTTATTAATAGCTGTTCATCCAAATAAGTCCTATCGTTTCATGTACAGGCAGGCAGATGGGCTCCTTGCCCTTGGGGCACAAACAGCCTACAGGTGCCACCAGTGAGAGCTTTTCTGGCACATCTGTCGCATGCTCTCTTGCAATGCTGAACAGAAAAGAAAGCTGGTATATTATATCAATGGCTTATGCAGAGCAGTCACCAGAGGGCTCAAGGGACATAAATACGTCCCAGAGGCAGCTATCTACTATCACGGGGTGCGTGCATTTTCATTTAGCAAAGTTTCATTATGTAGACCAGGGTCCTTTTCACTTCCTGCACCAGCATGTCTTAATGTGGGGGAATGAATGAGATTAGATAGGATCAACACCGTAATGTAACATGTAACATAAAAATGTCTTTTGCTGTAGGTGCCAATCATTAAGCTGACTGATTCCTTCACCGAAGTTAAAGTAGACATCAGTTTTAATGTGCAGAATGGAGTTAAAGCAGCTCAGCTCATCAGGGATTTTATCAAGGTTGGTAATCTCAAATCCAGTTTCTTTATCACGCAGCATAGTCCATCGACTATGGTGTTTCATATATTCACATTTTTGTGTGTTTATCATCCTGAATAATTTTGAGATGACGCCACCATTTTTTATATCGTGGAACTAAAGCAATACGTTTGGTTGCTTCTTGTTTGTGGAGGCTGTCTATTCCTATTGTGAAGCAGTAAAATAATAAGGGGGGCTTTGTCTTATCTGCGCCTGTAGAATACTCCTACTAAAACGTTTGTTCTTGCCTTTGTTGCAGAAATATCCGGTCCTTCCTTACTTGGTACTGGTTTTAAAGCAGTTCTTGTTACAGAGAGATCTCAATGAAGTGTTTACTGGTGGAATAGGTTCTTACAGTCTCTTTTTAATGGCTGTCAGCTTCCTACAGGTGAGAGGAGCTTTCCTTGTGGCTATTTCAAATAATTTAGGGTGGGCTGGTTGCTTCGACGGGAGACGGGCACAAACCATCGCTTTTACGGCAATAACCTGTGTTTGCCTTGCTGTTCTGCAGTTGCACCCACGTGAAGATGCCTGTAGTCCTGATGCCAACTACGGAGTCTTGCTCATAGAGTTCTTCGAGTTGTACGGAAGGCATTTTAACTATCTGAAAACTGGCATACGAATAAAAGACGGGGGATCTTATGTAGCCAAGGATGAAGTTCAGAAGAGCATGTTGGATGGCTACAGGCCGTCCATGCTGTACATTGAAGATCCTCTGCAGCCTGGTATGTTGTGTGAAGAAAGTTATTCATTTTCTGTTCTATTTATTTGTTCTATTCTATCTATTTATTTTATTGCAAAACCACATGATTTGTTTTGCTTTCAAAATAATTCATATGACAAGGATTAGTGAGTTTTTGTTTCTCAGTCCGCGTTACATCAACCAGCCAATCGGTGTGCTTCGTTTCCAGGAAAATCTTGCTTGGCCCTGTATAATGCATTGTTAAATTTCAAGTCTCCTCACTCGTAGTTCTATTGCATTATACAGGACCAGCTTTGCCCATCTTGCAGGATACGTTTACCAGCTGTGACCCTTCATAATGTATAGTGATGGTGAATTGGACCAAATAATTCTCCTGCAAGCTCCCTTTTCAGTTAATAAACCTGTCTTAATATTTTACCGTCCACTGCGGCTGTTTCTACTTCTGATGCAGGCGTCGATAGTACAAACGTTTAATCGTCTTATGCATAGAGTCTGGAACTAAATGGCTTTTCCATTTTGTCTTGAAGGCAATGATGTTGGACGGAGCTCGTATGGAGCCATGCAAGTGAAGCAGGCCTTTGACTACGCTTATGTTGTTTTAAGCCATGCTGTTTCACCCATTGCCAAGTACTATCCCAACAACGAGTCCGAAAGGTAAGCAAACTCTTTCATAAGGAGCCTTTAAAACTTCAATGGCCCAATAGCCGTCCAGTACACTGCTATTGGGAGTGCACATGGCTTTAACGGGTCAGTATGTTCTGGCACATTGCACAAAACCACTTGCTCTTTTGTTTAATATGTGTGTTCAGTGTAAATGGTAATACGTTATTGGCAGTCCTATGGTAAGCTGCCTGCGAACGCAGCGTTTTCCCCTATCCATATTACAGTAACTGCTTGTCTGGGTGCCGGTAACTCCATGCCCAGCGTGCATAACTAATGCTTTCTAAGGGTTTGCAGAATTGCACGTTGTGTGATCAGTATAGTAATACAGGGCCGTACTGTGCTCCGTATTTACTTTTGCTGGTAAAATATAGAATTTGGTGACAATGCAGTATCCTAAAGAGAGCTGACATTCTATATAGAAACGGTGAAGGTAATGAATGATTTGTTTGGTTTGTTTTACAGCATCTTGGGACGGATTATTCGAGTGACACAGGAAGTGGTCACTTACAGAGACTGGATATCCAAACAGTGGGGACAACACAATCGGTCTGAGCCAGCATATAACGGTAAGAATCCTCTTACACGATTAACGTTTGTGCCCAGTCTGCTCGTCGGTTTCATGCCACTTACCTGAGAAAGCAAAGCAGTCCACTTGGCAACCTATGCCGTGAGCTGGCTGTGTTTTCTTATGTGATGGCAAGCAAATGCATGTACAGGATCAGTGTTTTCTTTCTAGATCACCTCTTGGAGAGAAAAGTGCAAGGAAAGGAAACTACTAGTTCCATCTCCGTAAAATAAATACTGTAGGCTGCTTTTTAGAAGTCCTTGTCCACTAGGAGGTGTAAGACCAACACCTGCTTGTAAAGAACTTCCTTACATTATACTTTTAAAAAGTAAGGCATGTAAGCTTAGACAACGATAGTATTTTTTTTTAAAAATCTACAGGTCTATTTATTAAACTACATAAGATCAGATGTCCATGTGTGTTTCAAAACTCTAAATAGATCCAAAGCTTCTGTTAAGATTCCTGCATTAACACTCTATAGGGTGATTCTCACAGGGAGTCTGGAAAGGGAGACGGTAGCACTCAAAGATTTTCTGTTCGGTCTTGGTGGATTCATGGGGTTTGACTTGCTTATTCTCTCCTGCCAGGAAACGAAGTGACGTTTATCGTGGATGTTCACCACCATTTGGACAAGTGTAACAATAATGTGTCCGAACAGAGTGCTTCAGTAGGACAAGCCAAAAATAAGAGCTCCGAAACCCTCAGCAAACACTCCAATTCATCTGGTCCTCTCTCCTCCTGCTCCTCCACCCTTTCCAGCTCCAGTGACGCGGTGAGTCCACTTTCGTTCCGCTATTAAGAAATGCTATAGAGCCTTTTTGATTACATTGGCATCGTTTTCTCTACTACCACTTCATATATATTTGATTTCATTACCATAATTACAATGAATCATACGTCTTATATTGTTTGCACCTTAAGATCGTCTGTAATCCACAATGCCTTTTGATTGTAGTCGGACACCTTGGGTTTTGATTAAGTGACTTTATATTTGTAAGATAATTAAGGCGTTTCACGGTGGGTTTTTGTATGTGTATTGTGTGCCTGCCGCTGCGCAGCCAGCGGTGACCGCTTATCTTGCATGAAACGTGTCTCCCGTAGAAGAAAGTCATTAAACGTCTGTGCATTCAGGACTCAGACGGAACGCCCATGAAGACCCCGAAGCAGCCGAGCTTCAGGCAAACCAGCGATAGTCGAACGTGTTCTCAGGAGCCCTGCGTCAACTCCTCGCAGCCCGGCGGCAAACTGCAAGTCGGCCAGAGCATCAGTTCTTCAAACAGCGGCAACAGAGCCCAGGTAAGGAGGCTTTGCTCTTCTGGAAACAAAACCTTCATCTCGCCAGGGCTGTTTTTTAACCACAGGCTTCCCTAGGAACAAAGCTTCTTTGTTCTAATAAAAAGCATTGTGCAGGGATCCATGCATAAGATTTATTTTTTTGACTATTGAAGACTGTGGCTTAAAGAAGGTACAAACTGTTACAAATATTTGACACATGGTAGAGCTAGATATTAGAAAGGAGACTCTACATATATACCCTTTCCTTAGACACTTTACAGCAATCAGAAGTGAAGTCTCCCTATACCTCCCACTAAAAACATGAGCCCTAACTTTTGGTAAAAGTAATTTTAAAAATGTAAAAGTGCTTTGAAGTGATTACAACACTTGGGGGTTTCAGGGCACAAAACTCCATGTCTAAATGTTCTTTACTCTAGATAAGGGGCTGATGTATATGTATGAGAACTTCTCATCAATGGCACGTGATTTGATAGAGAAATAGCATCATTTGTGGGACAAAATATTGGATTTTTTTTTTGTTTTTAAATAATGCCACTTTCTATGTGTGCCCTGTTTTTGTAATTTTACAAACGGTGAGGTTGTTTCATGTATTTTGAAATTTGTAAATGTTTAATTTTTAATATAGGTAAAGTAGGCAACCCACCTAACGATATCTGTACGCATGTTTACCAGTGAATTGTGTGCCGAGGTCGCGAAGGCCATAGGTGTCTTCTACGTTAATATCGCCGTCAATGTGTGTTTCTGTTCTTCCCTGCAGTACGGTACCGCCAGATTATTCCGTTCCTCCTCCGCCAGCAAAAACTTTCAGAGTCAGCCCAACACGAGTCAAGGCGCGTCTGTCCCGAGCAGGCATCCGCAGGCTGGCAAAGCACAACACCAGCACTACCACAGCAAGAAACGGAAGCACAAGCGGGAGACGGACTTGTGCCGATAGCTGATCCGGGACTCGATGGGACTCTCCCTGCATTGCGTTTTGCAACAGAACACTTCCAGAGCCACAAGCAGGGTTTTAACTCTCCCAAAAGCATCGGAACTTGCTGTTTTTTTTCCTTTTCATTTTCCCAGCTGGCCATGGAATGGATCATGAAGATTTGCAACCACAAGAAAAAAAAATTTACAAAAAAAATCTAAAATAAAAAAAAAAAGAGCTGCTCATTTTGATTAAAAACAAAAAACAACAAAAAAACATATATAGGAAAGTTAAATATTTGCACTTCTTGATCAGCTTCCGGAAGCTGACGTGTTGAACTTTCAATCAAAAAAACAACAAAAAAAAAATGAAAAAAAAAATTGAAAGGTGGTGCAATTTGCAGAAAATCACCAAGATGTCATGGAAACTTTTCTGCATGTTTTTTTTTTTGTGTTTTTTTTTTAATGTTTCAATATTCTATTTTATTGTGCATTCAACAAAAGATGAAACTGCACTTTTCTAACAGTGCATTTGCTTTTTACATCTACAAACGGTAAAAAAAAAAAAAAATGTAATTGTAATTGGACTTTGGAGTTTGTGTATTAACCCCTTCCTTGTTACAGCAATTAGTTGTAGGCCCTAATGGAAGAGTTTGTGCCACGTCCTATACAAGCTGTCGCAATAGCAACCTACTCGATTTTTTTACGAAAAATGCATTTATGGACGGTACATGACTGTGTACACTTGTGAAATACCACGGCTACACATGTGTTTAACAACCATTCACGTGGAATCCATAGTTGGGGAGCAAAAGAGGGAGTGCTTTCTTCCGATTAACATCTTGGGTAATATTATGGACGGTCACACTCCTGTTATCAATGTCAACGTTCAATTTAAGAGGCAGGCCAGATCTTGCTACGTTCTGCTAGCACATCAGAAATACCCGCTTCCAGCCATACAGCTTTGATAAATAGCCAGTGAAGACTGAGCGTAGATATGTATTTCTGAAAATATAAACTACAAACATGCAAAAAAAAATATTTTTATAAAAAAAAAAGTATTGACCACCATGTGACAACTGTGTGGTTCTACAAATTCCATCGCGTTACTACAGCTCATATTGTAGTCCCCTAATACCAACAGGCCACTGATGTGCCCCGTTCAGTGGCCATGTAATTGCCCCCACCCCTGTCTATGGTGTTTTATACCCCCGTGTAATTTTGTAGTTTACCATTGGCTGTTTCTTTTACTCACTGTTCACCTCTGGATATGACACCCCTGGTCTTCCATGTAAATATTTTTATTTGCTTTTGGTTTTTCACCCCAAAAGTCTGACTTACGACTTGAAACTTTTAGCTTTCCGTGTTCGAGAATTGGCTGCCTCCCTCTTTTGCGTCCTCTAAGAACCAATCTGTTTTTAAAGTGACGGTAAAACTCTCTAGGGGCCGTGTACATATAGATATTTTACGATCTGCTTTAGGAACTCCAGATTTACATTTTGCTTCTATACTTACAACATGGTTTACTATATTTTTTGTAACTAAGCAGAAAATTTGTATTAAAGGTGTAGTTTCCCTTTAGCCAGAAATTGTATTTTTCTTCTGCTGCATATACATGTCATTGCAGTTGTGTTTTTTGTTTTTGTTTGTTTTTTTGCTATGTTATACACTTTAATCTAGGACCCCTAGACCTTATTGGTCGTATAAGAGCAAGATATTAAGCGCCTCTACCAGGTATCTTTCTTTTTTAACCAACCCAGGAACAGATTGTAACACATCTATATGTACATTATCTCGTTTTTAAGAAAATTTAATTTTTTAATTTATTTCGCAATCTGAAGACCTACAAGTATGTTGCTCTGACACTGGCATCTCATAATTTGTATTTCATTTTTTAAACACTGAGCATTGGCTGCCTTTTTGTATACCTCTATTAAATCCTTTGTAGGTTTTCCATGCCTTTTGTATCTTTTTTTATTATTTTTTTTAATAGACATACAGCCGAAATGATACTCATGGCCTACTGTATATTGGGTAGGAACTAATCCAAGTGGGATATGTATTGCTTAAAACCAGTAAGTGGATAAGGCTGTGTGGAGTACCTTTATGGGGTACCAGAGCTTTTTTCTTAATGGTTTGGAAGTGATGTTTTACGTACTGGGACCACCAAGGTTAACCTTTTAGCATCAGGACATTAAGCTGTAATGGTTCCCCTTGAAAACCCCAAAATCAATTGCTCATAGGCAGGCTTAAATATATTTTATTAAGAAAATGTCTAACAATGCCTATTGTCCCCAAACATGTTTATTGGCGCTGTAAACTTGTAGTGTCAACAGCTAATTTTATTAACGGGGCCTCAAATACTTTTTTGTTAGCCTTTTATTTTGGTCATTAACAAAAAAAAATTGTACACATTTTAGGACTGTGAATAAAGATGTGAAGTGGATCAAATGATGCAGTCACCATAGCAACCGATGTCATCTTGCCGATTTACTCTCTGCCTACCACTTTGCACCAAATGTTATCTCCGTGCGTAACTTCCGTTATCCTAGCAACAAAATAACGGCAAGGAATTTCTGTAATGTGCTAACCACCAT
Organism: Spea multiplicata; assembly: GCA_009364415.1. Taxonomy (NCBI): domain Eukaryota; kingdom Metazoa; phylum Chordata; class Amphibia; order Anura; family Pelobatidae; genus Spea; species Spea multiplicata. The sequence continues at coordinate 141,200 of VKOC01016257.1, forward strand.
TATACCTGGCTTTAGCATCGGGGGTAAATTAAATGTATTATCTGGGAAATCGTTAATATGCAAGGAAATGTTACTGATCCCATGTATTTACTTGCAGCTCCTAACACAAGATACAGATATGGCCGTTTCTGTCTCCTTAGGCATTCTGGAGAATGGTTAACACATACAAAATCTCGGCACTTTGAGGCAAGGAAAACTGTTGCCCTTAATTGGGAAATAATTAAACGATTTATCTGTGTATTAGTAACTGATGTTCTGTTTATCTTAACAGTATGCACAGTTTTTTTGTTTATTTTGAGATTTACTGCTTTTAGATCAATCAGTGTTAGCTGCAATGTCTGTTTTTGCATTTTTGGTGGGTAAAGGATATATATAATATATATCAAAAATTATAGTCCCACTTTACCTTGAGCAACCTTTATATTGCAATATAACCTTTCTGTTCAAGCTGGCCAGGTTAAAATTTTAATATATATAATTTGTTTTTGGTTAACCCCCCCACCACCAAATAAACAAAAAAAAAATAGCATTCTAGATATAGTTTTTTGGGATTGCACCGCCTAGTAAATTGTATGGTTTTTATTGCACTGATTTGCTAGAAGCAAATCTAAAGAGGTCAACCATCTTTTTTTTGTTTTTCTGTTTAGGCAGTGGTATTTGTCGGGAGATTAACTTGATTCCGTTGGGATCTCCAGTTTGCCTCGTATGTAATGGTTTTCATAAATTTAGCAGGAAAAATAGATTTTCCTGGATAACATAAAATCACGGAGTACAACTCTGAGAGAAAAAATATATACATTATATACTATATATATATATCAATACGTTTAGAGGTGTGTAACATTTTATTTCCTTAACCACTTTCCTCTTGGTGCTTTTAGGTGCAATGGGGATAAAGATTTTAATACAAGTTTTGTATTTTATTTTATTACAGGAAAAAAAGCAAAAAAAATGCAAATTTTACTGCTGATACTGTTATTGTACATTTCATCCCTGTATCTTTTTTCCCTTTTTTTATGTTTATGACACTTTTGTGGGGACAAAATGTGAATTATCTCATGGGGTGGGTGGCAAATGGGGGAATAAAATGTTTTATTTAACCATTGTCTCAGTGTTTTTTTTTTTTTGCCCCCCCCCCCCCTCCCCATCTTCCTTTCCAAGGTATTTGAAATGCATTATTTTAGTAATTTTGTAGGAAAAGGTTTTTTTTCTCACCTGTTAGAAATGAAGAACCCTTTAACATAACTTGCGGCAAATGTCCAACGGTAACGAGAGAGTCAATAACCGTATACCAATTATGATCAAAAGGTGGCATCAGGATCCTATCTTGTTGGTTAGGAAGTGCAGAGTCTCTTAACATCAGAGCTTTCCCTAATGGCAGGGTTAAGAGCTGCATCTTGTGAGAAAACTTACAGCATTTGTTACGTAACAAACTTTACGCTTTGTCAAGTTTTTTAAAAAAAAATTTATGTAATAAGTAATAAATTATACTTTGTAATAGGGCCTAATGTGAGTGAAGGACCTTCTTTTCGTTCTGTTCCACATTGTCTTTAAAGAATGTTAATAACTTTGTATATTGTCAATGTTGGTAATGGCGCTGTAGGAATAGCATAATGGTAGATGCCCTAAAAATGAACCTACTAGTTTGAACACTTAGGGTTTTGCCGGATTTGTTAATGAAGAAGGAAATTATTATACAATGATGAGGCACACCTCTAATCAAGTGACAACGGCATGTTTAGGAGGAAAAGGATATGCTCTTTTCTTGGGAGCTAATGACTGTTGCCACCAGGAGGGGTGATCGTAATGCCCTGTGGGTGGTTTACTACGTTATGGCTAAAGTCTTCATGGTGTTTTGCCTTCATAATTACACCGTCACACCAGGGAACACACACACAAGAAGGGATTCATTGGAGCTACAGGGGATCTTTGGGTGTCAGGGTGATCCTTGTTCCGGAATCATGGAAGCCATATAGTGCATCTGTGACTTCGCTAAACAAGGTACCATGTCATTCGAGTTTAGGGTGTTGCTAGGGCTTGTGTTCACATTGTGTGTCTTGCAAGAAGACGTGTGGGACATCAACTTGCCAGACATACAGATGATGCTACTGTACAAGACCATGAATAAGCTGCTTAGGGCGATCACCAACTTATGGGTACCCAAGGCGGAAGAGAGACATATACAAGTGCAACGTGTTTATCAAAATGTAAAAATATGTTTTAAAGCCATGCAAACATCTATATTGTGTTCCCTAGTTTGTAGTTGTAGCAGGATGCCATACACGTGGATAGGGAGGATGCCCCTAAAAAGCAAGAGGGGCCACGGCTCATAGAGCAGAGTTTATAGAAACACAGCGATCTTTTTCTGCAACTGTTCCCCTAAAACACCGTAAAATGAACCGAAGAGGACGCTGAAAATATCGTCGTTAACAGGAGTTCCTAGTTGTATAAGCAGATTTTCCCCATGCTTTGGTGTCCTACATTGATTGTTACATTACATTTATATAGCCCCTGCAGATTCAGTAGCGCTGTTACAATCCGAATAACTTAAAATCACGAACAACAAAAAAACTGGTGCAAAAGGAGAAGAGCGCCTTGTTCTTTTGAGCTAGGTGGAACAGTACAAGAGGATTTCTTGCGTGGGGATAAGTTCCCCGCTCCGAAGGCTTGATTAGGATGCTGGCTGAGAGCGTTAGGAAAAATTTCATTTTTCGAGAGCTTTTGAAAGTTGCGAATCAGAGAGAAAGTCTGACGGAACGGGGAAGGGAATTCCAGAGGAGGGGAACATCATGGGTGAAATCCTGAATATGGGAGTGGGAAGTCGTAATGACGTTAAAAGAGAGACCCAGGTGGTAGGAGGAACAAATAGGGCAGTTAGGGTGTATTTGGAATGTAGGGTAGAGATATAGAGGATGCGGACTTGTTAAGGTCTCTGTAGGTCAGGGTGAGGAGTCTGAACCTGATATTGGAGAGTTTGGGAAGCCAATGGAGCGATTGGCACAGTGGGGCAGCAGATGGGGAACATGTTAATGTCAATGCATTCACTCCGTGCTTTGTGTCAATGTTCCCACGACCAATAATTCACAGATGTGATTTTATCTGCAGTCCCAAATTAAACGCATGATTACCTTCCATTAATATGATCTCTTCTGCACCAAATCACATGTAGGAACAAAGTCGATGACAGTAGTGCCAAACTTTCCACTAGTAACACTCATACCAACCCAATACAAGATGCAGAATACTGAGAATATCTACTTTTAATATCGCCATTACGTTCTCTTTAAATACTATTATTACTGTGAGCCAATGACCCTGGACCTGTTATGGAAACACGCAATTAAGATATCTTCCTTGTGTACTTTGCACTGATCCTGCCCCATGTCTCAAGACGGTTAAAGCTGTAAATAGTGTTTCTTATTATTGGACAAAGACCTAGTATTATCATAAGTGGGTGGATTAGCTGCTGATATCTTTTTCCAAAGAAGGACCTTGTTCTGCTAAAGTCGCCTGGGTTCAAATAATGTGCAACTTGTGTGTTTAAAAAAGAGCAATAAGAAGATTGAGATGGAACGGCAAAGCAGCAGGGTACGTTATAAAGAGGGTATGTTCCCCTCACTCCCACACTCCCATCGTGAGCCCACATGTTGAGTGCAGACAGGTACACACCTCCCAGCCGGGACGGGCTCTTCTTGCACACATTGCAGGGACGGTGGACAGCTCAGGACGATGGGTGGACCTGGGAGCCAATAACCCAGTGATGGGACCGGTTGATAATAACTAATAATCCCTTTATACGGCGCCAACATGTTCCGCAGAGCAGTACAATGCTGCAAAGTAGCAGAAAGATTCCACTGACCGCAGGAGCTCGTCTCTCCATCTGGAGCCCTGATCCATAATAGCTGTTCATTCAAATCTTAAACAAACCGCATGAATTAAATGAGCTAAAAATATGAAATTTCATTCTTCACTCTCAGCGGATCAGCCGGTAATGTCACGGATTCAGCACAGGTTATCCTGCCGCTCCGTGATTCCATTTAGTTAAAGAATAACTATACTTTTATTTCAAATCGTTATGTACGTATTACCCATGTGTGTCCGTCCCAGATGTACAGTGCCGTGTAGCCGGCTTCTTCACACTTTCTTTCTTCACAATTTACGTATGCTGTTTATTTGCTGTGTATTGCGTTACCAGTTTATGAAAAGATACATGTTTAATAATATATACATGTCTGAACTGTTGGATTGCCTTGATTATCGCCCTTGAAACTCACATGTAGTCCTTTAGGCATTCGGGGGGGGGGGATATTTACACTTTGTTGACCCTAGGCTGTCACGCCTTAGATCAGGGGTGTCCAACCTGCGGACCTCCAGCTGCTGCAGGACTACATCTCCCATAATGCTCTTTTGAGCTAAGGGGCTGGCTGAGGAATATGGGAGATGTAGTACTGCAGCAGCTGGAGGGCCGCAGGCACCTTTGCCTTAGATGGTCCCTTGGCTCACCTCATTAGCCTCTCTGATACGATGGTGGATGCGGAGCTGCCACAGATCATTACACCGTGACCATGATGCCTGCCACCATCCCTGACCTGAGCTCTCTATGGCAGGTACGAATGGGCCGGTGGGGCCACTAGAGGAGAGTTGCACAGGGCCGCTTTATCGTTAAAGATGGCAGGTGTCACAACTGTACTACTCCTTCAAGGTTGTGCTAGTTTGGGGGGTATTCTAATCTTTGGGAAAGGTGATCACCTCAAATGGACAGATTCTCGCACCGGGGCCCTGAGGTTTCTAGTTACGCCCCTGTATGTGCCCTCTCATTTGGGGTATTCATTAATGACCCTTGGGGCAGGCTGTCATCCCTTGGGAAAATTAGTAAGGCTGTCTTTGGGATCCATTCACTAAATAGGGAGTCTGCAGGAGAACTCACTCCACTATTAAAGATGGCCCTGTGTAAAGCATAATGCGACGTGTGACAAACTGTCACCGACGTAACTATACATTTTACACGGCCAGAATCTCATAGAAGTTGCTCTTCATAATGTCACGGAGCTGAAACCGTAGCTCTCCTGAAAGCTCTCTCTTTAGTGAATGGGAAGCTCTGACCAAAAGGCAAATTCACGGACGTTCCATGTTCTATATGTTAAAATGTTCGCAAAGCCAAGAAAACGCCACGTTCTCTCTTGTTGCAAGTGTTAGGAAATGAATGAATGGTGAAAATCCCGTGTTTGTAGAAGGCACATTATACACATTCCTGTCTCATGATGGAATACGTAATGATAAGATAGTTGTGTGTATGCGTGTATCAGGCATGCGTGTGCGCTATCAGTTTAAATGCACAAGGCTATTTCCCGGTTGCGAGAATAATGACTTTGTCAGTTTCCTCCCTGCTTCATTGAGAATAATGATCGTCGTAACCTCAGTCCGGTGAGTTTCTAGTAGCGGATCCCTGCTGGATATGCCTTTGGGACACCTAACCTCCTGCAGTGCAGTGTTATTAGGAGTCAGCTTTTTGCCTCTGGACAATGATTGGGGGTCATTAGTAAATGTGATGCCTCTCTAGCAAGGTGTAAGCGTGACCACCTTTTTTTTGAGTGATTTACAAGCTAGTTATTTATGTGGGTAAATCACTTACAACATTAGGAAAATATTTACCTAAGAAGGCAAATATTTATTCCCCGCTATAGTATTGTTAGTGTTAGTGGATTTACGCCTCTGTGATACGGTCATTGATCAAAAACAAACTTCTGGGCTTCTGGATAGAAAATGACGCAACAAGGGGTCGGTTTCTAAAGAGCCGGTATGCAGCGGGAGTCCTAGTCTATTCTGGTGATCACGTAATACCCAAGTTCTTCTTTCCCGTAATGAGTTTTTGATGACTGCCCTTCCTGATTTTCGTACATCAGTACGGAACAAAGGTGGACAAGGGGCCCCTAAGTAATAGGGCCACAGTGAATCCCAATCTTCTCCTTCTCGCCTTCATTGTCCTTCATCCCCTCCCTGGCCAAGGGAATGCCAGATCTTCTAGGACCTCCATGAATGAGATCTAGGCAGAGCTATGCAGTGGGTTACTTATGCTTTATGGGATACATTTCCACAATTTACAAGTTCTTTCCGTCTTCATCATTACAATTTGTGACATTTGCCAGTACAAGGACTTCTTGTGGTATGCCTGGTTAGTGGGATTCAGATAAAGTGATCGTGCCTTCTTCATACTGATAACTCCTGTCTCGGATCCGGTTGTAATTATCACGGTACTTAGAGCAGACTTCCTTTTTCATTAAATGAAGATTATAAAGAGACATACAGTTCTCACCTATAATTAATCTCTGCCTACCTAATTCTAATTAACAGCTACAGCGTTTTATGTGATTTGTGAGCAGGATCCATGAAAAAGATCATCTTGTAAAAAAAAACAATCCCAAAAACAGGCATTCTTGACAAATGCTTACCTAAGACAAGGCTTCTATTCTTGATGTCCAATGTGTTGAAGTCTTATTACTGGTCTTTCTAGACCCGACTTTCTCTATGGAGACCAGCATAGTCTGTACCTAAGTGCTCTGGTATTCATGGGTACATTATTTGGGTGTTGGGGTCATTGTTTACCAGACATGACCTACAGTAAGTACCACTGAGATAGGACATTCATAGCTAATTCAAAATGGCGGACACCTCTAGTGGCTCCTCTGATGCTCTCTTTGTCTGATGTCTTTTTTCTATTAAATTTAGAGGCAATTGTGAAAATTGTGTCCCGTATGGTCACATTTGATGTACAAGTTTAATGAACAAAAGCTCCATCTGTCGAACTCCTCTAAGAGTGTAGGGCACCTGGGCAAATACTTGGCCGATTGATCACGGAAGTATGTTTTTTGGCACAGTGGAGCGGAATTATAACAATATACATGTTTTAGACAGTTTTGTGAATGTAGGTTTGTTGATTTTTTGAATCATTGAGTAAATAAAGTAGTCTTTCATCCGTGGTGTGAAAAATTAGCAGTGTTGTTGTATGAGAACACCCAGTTCATCTGCATTTGTTTTTAGAAACCACATTTAGATTGCCGAGGTGGCCCTAGCACTAGGGTATGGCTATAACCATAATGCTGATGGCTGCTGCCATGGTGTCCATATAAAATAGGTTTTAAAACATTTATATTGCTTTTTTAATTATATAAACAGATCTGGGTATTTGGGTAGGGATTGCTTAATTGACAGAATTCATCTCAAATGCTCCTGCGGTTCTGACAAGGTAGTCAGGAAACACCTAACCATTTTATTGTCGTTAAAGTTCGTAAATGTACCTTGATTTGTTTAAATTGTTAGAAAATAAACGCTCTGTAGCAAATGCGACTATTTTATCCCCCCTCCCGTTTTCTGACAGTGAGCTTAGTTTTTAAGAAAAAAAAAATTCTAGTTGTTTAAATATTTGACGAAGTGTCAGGACGGGAGCAGCGTTTATGGAGGTAGATTTACGAGGGTGTGATTGGAAATGCTGGAGTGTTTTGGATTTGTTTGTCTTGAAACAATAAAATTGCGTTTACAAATCCAACGCGTGTAAACAGATCTGTGCCTGAAAGTAATGGATGGTGGAGAAACGGCTGTGACAATCTGCCTTCATCATTTCTTGATTATTGTTATTTTTTCAGTTTGTATTTAACCCTTTCATGCAACCTCCAGAAATATTAACATAAGGGTCTCGAGGGGCCCTAAAGTGATGCAGATGCCTCTTGTTCCTGGCATACATAATATTCATTGAGTGATGACACGTCAGAGGAATCCTGGACTCCTCATGGGGGGGGGTGCCGTGTGAGTGATGTGTCATGGGTACCATATTGCGACGTGCTGTGAGATAAGTGGATCGGTGCTCTGTTAATAAAAGCATTATTGGAGATGTAGCATCTCTGTATTTCTGTAGGCAGCGCACACAATTTGGTATATACACCACCATTCAAAAGTTTGGGGTCACTTGTCCTTGTTGAGGGGAGGGGGTTGTCTATTAAAATAACACCAAATGGATCAGAAATCCAGTGCAGATGTTATTAATGTTGTAAATGACTATTGTAGCTGGAAACGGATGATTTTTAATGGATTAGGTTCATAGGTGTACAGCGGCCCTTTATTACTCCCATCACTCCTCTTACCCCACCTCCGTGTCCATACCCCTCGGCCTTCCTTTCAGCGGCCATCTTCCTCCCCACCTCTACTGTCCATACCCCTCTGCTTCTATACCCTTCTACCTCCCTGCCTCCCATAAGTATACTTCTACCACCCACTCCATGTCCATACCCTTATGTTCTTTATTTTGTTCAGTTATCCTCTTTTTTTTCTCCCCAATCATGTTTTTATTTTCATATATTACCCCCTGGTCTGCAGTTAAAGGATGATTATTCACGCATGTATTAAGTCCCAAAAGGGTTTTATGCGGCCGCTTTATACTCTACTTGTTTTGACATTTTCTCAAAAAAAAACAAACAACTGGGTGTGCAGAGGAAGTTCTGCAAATCGAGAAGATGAAACTGATAATGTTCCTCCGGCAGCTATCGGTGGGACCTTAAAGTCATGGGCTTGTGTTCATTCCGAGGAATCATTTATTTTATTTTTTTGCATTTTTGATAGGTGAGTAATTTATATATATATATATATAAAATTATTTTTGTCTTAACCTAAATACTAAAAATTACGCGCTCAAAGGGCCACTTGCTTGCAAGCATGCAGGGTAAGACTGTGTTGTATGCATGTAACTCTTTGAATGCCAGAGGCTATCGTCATCCATCTGATGCTTAGAGGTTTAACATCTGATTTACATCCCGGGAGGTGAAACTTGAGCTTTAGTTCTGACCCTGCGAAAAAAACCTAAAATGTTCACCGTAACTGAAAGGTAATAATTGTCCCCCGACCCATTATAATCTTGCATTTGTTATAATCTATTGTGCTTGCAGAAGTTTTTCCAGTGATTGCGTTAAGTAGAGATTGGGGAAGTTAATAGCGGAACAAAGATGAAACTGCAGATTTTTGAAGCCAGCTTGGGTTATGTTGCTAAATCAGCTAAAAATGTTCCCTTTATCAACTTGTGTTGAATAATATAGTTAAAAAGAATTTCTCATCTCTTCACCTTTTTCCCTTTTTATGGCACAAAAATAAATATATCTCAAAGCCTTCAACGTCACCAACCTGGTAAAGGGTTAAACCTGTACAGTCCTTTTTTCGGCCTTGGCTTATTTCGGCAGCTAAATGGTTAAGCCCAGCCTTCGACCTGTAACATATACTGGGATGGCGTCATTGTGTGTTTCCGTTTGATTGTGTTGTGTCCTTGTGTGTGTGATTCATTGAGTCGTTCAGGAACACCGCGTGTGTCTCGTATTCACAAGGTGCGCCTTGTTCCGAGCCATGACACCAAACACCTCTCATAGCATCCCTCCCTCCCAGCTCTATTCTCTCCGAGCGAATCGCGTCGGCCGTCCCCCAAAAAACAAGGGAACACAAATTAATCCCCTGGTATTGACACAATGCACAAAAAGGTGATTTATACACACAGGGGTTATTTTCAGAACAACTGATGCTGGAGGGAGGTGCGTTAAGACAACATTGATTTATCGGATTCACCGTATTATACATCTGTCATGGCTTGTCTCCTGTCTATTGAAATTATGACTTTGACCTCCAGTAGCCAATATTTTTGGACAATTCTTTAGCTTGTACAAGTGTTGGTACAATGAGATAATGTTTACCCAATGCAACGAGCGTGACGGAGTTAATTTTGATGAATCCGTGTATATGTTGGGCAGGCATTTTTAAATACCGGTTTATTACCTTTCCAGTGTAAAGTGAGAGATGTAGCACTTTGTGAGTACAGCGATACATTTTTAAAAGAAACATATGCGGAAAAACATATACAAACAAAAATGTATCTAAAACTGCACTTCAGTACAGGTCTCTAGAAGAAGGAAGGTTTGGTATAGTTCTGTGTGGCTGGCAGTACGTCAAATCCCAAATTGTCTTTATTTTTTAATATACCAAATGTCGAATTGACCTAAAATGTATCATTCAATTAAATGAATTAATGTTGAGTATCCTTGCCAGGGCCCTCTTTACCTAATGTATCGGTTCGTCTTAGCCTGTCCGTTCTGGTTTGGCGAGACGCTTTGAATGTATGTGATGTAAGAAGCGCTGTAGTAATAAGTCGGCTACGACTCTAATGGACCGACTCTGGGACATTGCTGGGTTCATCACTTTTCTTCAGAACCCTGCAGGGTTCTTCTGAGCCTCTAGCTATTGATTATGATTATGTCCCACCTAATTCAGCTAAAACCACTGCTTCAACGGTGTTGTGTGACCCCTTCTTCTCGTCTCCTTGTACTGGTTCCAAATAGTTTAGAAAGGACCCTTCCGCAACCATCCAGGTTGGAAGGGCCCTTTCCATACTATTTTGAACTGGCACGGGGAGACAGGAGCCTATCGGGGGGTCACGTGAGGTCATGTGACCCTGCAGTGAAACCGAGGCTGCCCCCCCGGTGTGTCAGCAGCTGCACAGAAAGCTGCAGGAGCGGTGAGAGGTAAGTGGGGGCATGTATGTATGTGTGTGTACGTGTGTGAGCATGGATGTCTAAGTAGGGTGAGATGGAGAGTGTGTTAGTGAGTATGAGTGAGTATGAGTAAGTGTGTGTAATTTGTGTATTTACATATGTTTTATGTTGGAAGGAGGGGGCAAGGGGCACAGACTAGTTGTTGGGGGGTCTGGGGGGAATTTTCGCCTCAGGGTCCTGTGGCTTCTAGTTACGCCCTTAGTGACACAAAAGGAGATGGAAACATAGAATTTGATGGTCGATAAGAACATTCAGCCCATCTAGTCACTTTTTCTGTTTTAGACACCTTGGTCTTGTCTTAGATTCAGGGTAGCCCCATACCTCTCCCATACAGGTTTAAATTCCCTTACGCATATTATTCCTTATACTTAGGCTTACCTCCAGTTAAGTATTACCGGTACATATTATTACGCTGCTTGTGACAGCAAGGAGAGGCTAGATAGAGGAAAAGAAGGTTTTGTATGTTTGAGGCATAAAAACTGAAGCTTCTAAATATATATATATATGTGGATCCTTTTGTGTTTGTGTACGCCAATGACACATTTAAACTACAGAGCCTTGCACAATGGCAAAAGAACATCATTCGGTTCCTTTGCAAGCCGAGCGAAATGTATCTCTTGCCTGAAAACCACTTCCTTGAGAACAAACATTTTCTGTAACCTCCCAACAATGTACTTCTCTGCCTGCGTTAACTCTATAAAACTTTTCAAACAACTTTTCATCTCTGTACAAATCTGCATGATGTACACTATTTCATTTTTTTCCCTGGCACGTGCAAAACTCAGCTTATGAGTGGGGTGGACCGGGCAGGGGGTCAATTGCCCTGTACGCCGCCTCCAATACTTTGCCTCCTAGCGGCTGGGTTGAGGTTGGTGGGTCAAACGTAAAGGAATAGTCAGAACAAAACGATATTTTAACATGAAATTTCCGTTCGATTTTGCTGATCCTGCGATTCCTCGAGGCAGTAGCATGGAATATCAAACAACTCTTCTGAATTGAATTTGAAATAAACGTGGAATTCTTTCGCTGCAACATCTGGTTTCGTCTTTAGGTTCATGAGATGGTCTGGAAAGTAGACTTATGTAATAAAACCACATAAGCTGCAAATTGGAGGTTAACTAACAGTACAAGAATGCACAGACTTGACAACTTTCTGAAACTGCCGATCTGGTGTAATTATTGCTTTTTTTTCCCCTTAGTTAAAGCTTTATTTGTTTAGTATAAGTAGATATGTTACTGAGGGTTCCCAGTTGAGTGAAGCAAGTCATATTACGTGGCTCCATAAATTGCTGGTTGTCTCTGTTTGGCAAACCCTTGTTGAGTGTCAAGGTCATCTAACCCATTGGATGCCTGCGAACAAACATGGGTTTGCCTGGCTGCGTGACGCACTTCTGGAATCCACTGGGAAGCAGAGCTAAGTATTTGAATGTTAACACAATTGCTCCTTTACCTTGAATGATGACGCCGCTACGTATGTTATTTTAAACAGTAAGTGGTACTTCATCTTAAAAAGGGGAGAGTGAAAGAAAGAATCTTTTCTGATAGAGAGACTGGAGTTTGTTTTCTTAGCACTGGTATAAGGTATGGACAAATATCTTGTACCAGATATTGGCCAACATTTCTCCTCATTGGCTCTACATTGCCACCTATAATAGTGTTTTGATCAGACCCATGTATCAAAGTGAGTTCCAGGTTCCATTCATGCTTTGGAAGAGGTCGTTGGTATGTTCTTGTGTTAGTGTCATCTTTTGCATGTCATATTTCACTATTTTACTGGTCGGCCACGGTCAATCTACCATCCCTTTCCCCTTATTTAATTGACTGATCAGTAGATATGTCACATGGATCGTTATTGTGAATTAATTGCAGGTTACTTAACAGCTGACATTGTGGTTACGTGTCATGCTCTGGCATAATTATATCATGCCCGTACGTGCCGATCATAATTAATGTGTATGGTCTCTTGGCTGCTAAAAGACTGTCATTAGATCATAGTAATTAATAAGAGGTTAGCTAAAGGAATGCCAGCACCTGTAAGTCAGGTGGTTGATTTATACGCGTTTAACTTGTATGCTGCCATAGGATATGAGTAATAAACTGATATGCATAGCGATAATGAAATACTACCATATCATATGAAGCAACAAGGAACTTCCCACAGCAATTTCTTCCTTGTGCAAGTGGAAACTACTCCATTTTGCTACAAAATAAAGTACAGTAGATCTACCCAAACTTCCTTCCGAGAGACACGTCCATGTTATTGCTAAAACAAAAGGGGGTTGAATAAGTTTAAGGCAAAAAAATATTACGATTATTCCTTTAATGAGACATGTTCACTAAATGGTGAATTGCTGTAGAACTTCGCGCCTCCTCCTGAATGTATCTTGCATGGAGCATGTATGCTAAATGCACATACATTCTTTACATATATGTAGCCGGCAGACAATAGAAGTAACTAGAGAGGACACACGAGCCATGTGCATTTACTCTGCCGTTTTAGGTCATATGTTTCTAACTCATCAATCAATTCTAAGATATTTCCTTTAAAGAAAGATAAACTATTTTTTTAGCTGCTGATAATGTTCTTAACGTGAAATGTCTTCTCCAGAATTAATTGTTTGGCAAGACTCTTACAGCGTCATGTTCCTTAGCTTATAACAATTCCATTGCCTCGTTATCTTCGGTGGTCATCTCGTACCAGCGTGTGGTTTTCACACAACACAAAAACTTTCTCTTTTTTGGACTTTATTAAGTATTTGTCATATAGATGTTCTTGAGACTGCTTCTTCGGTTGCAAGCGTCATAGGAGCCGTGTTCCAAAAATTACTGGACAGCAACTGATTCATAGCTCCTTCTTGGATGTGCTTTGCATAGGTTGCTGGACAGAGTTCGACAATCAAATGTCTTCAAGAAAATTGCTGTCTGGGTCAAGTTGTGCACATGGTGTTGGCCCACTGTCTGACCGTTTATCGTATTATATTGATACCACATTATCATTTCCAAATGTGACCAACTCTAAAGTAATTGTGGATCAGCTGGAAGGTTAAAGCCATTGAAGGTTCTTTTCGGGGTCCTCAGCTCCCTGTCCTAGGCCAGTGGATTTAAAGGCACAAACGCTGCTTTTTGGAAAGCAAGGTTTATTATGAAATAGTAAAAAGAGTTGAATCATCTGAGCAAGAAACAAGACTCCACAGATCTTTCTATCTAAGCAGCCTGCTACATAGTGGAGTCATTAGTATTGACGAGAAGCTTGGACATTGGAGTGGGACAAAGTCCTGATTATTAAGGTTATCATTAAGAGACCAATATCTTGCCTTATCCATTTTATTTGCACAGGTCTCAGGGCATGTATTTGCAATAAACTCCCAGTCCTGGAGTGCCTATAAGGTCTACTGCCCTATGACATCATTCTGTTATTGCCATGCAGGGTAATGCATTCATGGCATTACATGGCAAGCATCATATGGAGGTACATGGAAAGCGGATCAAAGATTTGAAGGCATAGATTTCCTTCATCTCTAAACCAGTTTGACTTGTAGGTGTCTCTCGTTCATAAGGCTGGTTAAAAGATCTCAATATCCACTAAAGCTTGCCAAGCAATGCTGCAGGGCTAAATTTGGGAAAACATGCCAAATTCGAGGATAAACACCAAAAAAATGAGTCTTATTGCGTATTGAAATAAATACTATATGACCTTATCCAATATCTCTTTAAAATCTATACAGTTAGAACAATCTGCTTGTTGATTGAAAGGTCTCTTCATTTAGCTTCCTGCTTCCAAACTCGTTGTTAAAGCAATTAGCAGTCGGAGGCAGTATTTCGTATGTTTGTTTGTTTAATCTGCGTTGCAGTTCCAAGTTTATTAGTTATTACATTGTTAAAGCAAATGCAATTTTCTTGTTCTTCAGATCCTGGTTACAGGTTGCTAATACCATTGAGCCCAGCCTCTTCTTCCTGAAACTGTTAATCATTATACAAGTTAAAAATACACTATTCTCCTGTAAAATGAAATATACCAGATTAATAAAGGGAATATACAAGGGAAGATAAGGTTTATTATTTTTCAAATATGCTCCCTGGATTATTCATTCTTTTTTTCTGCTTTGTCCCCCTTAATCTCGGAGTAGCCTGAAGAGATATATATATATATATATATTTGTAGTTATATTCGGAAAATATTTTTTGTTTAAAAGGCTAAATGCTGCCTTAATATCTTTTAGTATAATAAGATTTTTTATTAAAATTGTCCAATTGAGATCTTTTTTTTCCCTTTGCAAAAGTGGGTTATTTTAATCCGTAAAAGCCTTTATTTGGTGTGATGTAGGTTTTATAGGTTTTACATCTGATTGAACGTTCCAAGCTGTCACCGTCTCAGCATTACCCCTATAATCTCTCTGATTAGGATGAGTAAACATTTAGTACGTTTTTTTATCCTATAGTATAACAGCTGAGCCATGAGTTCATTTGATTAACATAATAACCATGTTCTGTTTTGCTTCATGATGTGTATGAGCTGTCGGGGCCTCATGGTTTAATTACATATATGCTGGCGGCAAACATGTTTTCCGTGTTCGGTGTGCGTTATCAAAACATGTCAGTCTAGGCATGTAATTGATAAGACGCTACCAGCGCGGTGCCAGCCCATATCTGTCCTGCTCATATGTTGGATATGCAAGAACATAACATTTATCTCCTATGACGAAACTTTTCTAAACTATAACGTTCTTTAGGTTTTTTTTTTTTAAATATGTGACTTTTTTTTCATGATTGACTGGAAAAGGACTTTGATCACTTAACTCAAGTTCTAGAAGGAAAGGAGTGTTTTCTTACTTAAGCCAGTGTTCACATAGCAGCAGGATGGAGTCGGAAATAAATATAAATAAATATAAATATATCGTAGGGATTATGTGTAAAAAGTGTTTATGGTGCAAAGTTCAAAAATTGGTCTTATTGCCATAGCAACCATTGGAATGGAATAATCGGCAGAACCTTTTTGGTGGTTGCTAGGGAGACATCAAGACCACTTTTTGTAACTCTGCACCAGAATCATTTTTTGTACCGCAGTGAGAGGAGTGGTGACTTACGGACATGGCAATGGAGCCAGTGATGACCTGCCGGTGGGCCTTTTCTTATCAATCACAGTTAATTCCTAGGTTTTTAAGTTTTGTGTTTTTTTTTAGCCAACAGCCTTGGGAGGGAATGGGTTAACACCCTGTCTTTGCCAATCTTTTGTGCAATGAACTCTCCGCGGTTGCCATGGAGGGAGGAAAAGCTGCTTAGAAAGAGAGCTAGTCTGACTTCTTTGTTCGAGTCTGTGGCTCGTCTACACAGCTCTTTACAGCGGACTCTGTCTCTCCGCATTGCTCCCTTTTCCGGGACCCCTCACGTTCTGCCTCCCTTTCATTGGGTTAAAGAGACCCTCTTTTTTTTTTTAACAAAATCCCTCTTTTCTGCACATTTTCCTCTCCTTTGCCGGTCCATCTATCGCTCTCTATAGCACATGCTGCCTTTACCATGAAAGCATGCGGCGGAGATCTCCTCCCAGAAATCTCTACGTTCTCACATTGTGTCTCCAGAAAGGGAACTTAGTTACATTGTTTTAGTGTTTACTCCCCCCCCCCCCCCGTGTTGTTACACCTTTCAACGTAACAAAGCGTTCATGTATTTTAATCTGTCCCCTTGCTATTTTGTAACGTAACATTTGTATCCGTGCCTGTATCATAATTTGCCCAAAGTTTCTTTTTTTCCTCTCCTTTTTGTCTTGTTAAGTTGACTCCAGAAAGGACTTTATAGAACCAGTTTGACTCCGGTTGAAGTTGGAATTTACTTTGAATAGACCCAGCGGAACCTAATAACCAAAATTCTGCTCTACAATCGGCGCCCATAGATAAGCTCCTGTATCCAGATTTAACATTAGGAGAAGGCTATAAGCTCCTAACACTCATTTTAAAATACTAATCTGGATTTTTCCAGAAAAAAATACTATACGATTAATTAGATTGCCTTCTGTAAATCATAATTATGTGAATACTTCCTCATTCCACAAATAAGGGGGTCTGTTTGTATTGCTCTAAAACCCCCGAGTTAACCTCTTGACTATAAGGGAGGGGTAAATTCTTCGAAACCCCTGCACTGTGTGGGACACCTTGTAGCACAGTGGATACAAAAGCACTTCTCCGCCAACCTCCCTCTCTTGACATTGTAGGAGTTCATGTAAAAACACATTCTGTTCCTGGTAATGAAACGTGATTTATTATGTATAGAGTGAGTTTCCTTAGTTATGAATATCAAGTCTTATAAGGGTAAGTCACAATCCTTCCAGTGGGTAAAATTCTCTGTATGTGGGGAACAAACAACTAGAAACGTAGAATCTGGCAGCATGTAAGAACCATTCGGCCCATCTAGTCTGCCCATTTCGTCCTTGGCATCGCCGTAGACTCAGGATAGCTTTCTGCCCATTCGAAGCATGCTTAAATTCCTTTACAGTATTAGCCTCTACGACGTCTGATGAGAGGCTGTTCCATGTATCTAACAGCCTCTCAGTAAAGTTAAACTTCCCAGGCGTTACATCTAAGCCTCTGTCGTTTTAGATGATGACTTCTTGCTTTAACATTTCTTCTACTTGGAGATAAACGTCCCTTCTCTACTCGTTAGAACGTTCTTTGCATTTAAATGTTTCTCCCATATCCCCTGTCTCTCTATACCTGTTGAGGTCGCTTCGTCTTTTGTTTATCTTAATCCTGCAAACCATTCAGCTAATGGTGATCTGTCAGTAATAGGCAGGGCTAGGTAAAGAATGTTTAAGAGGTGATCCTGCCTCGAATGACAAACCTGAATTACATTGTTAGACGGACAGAGAGGAAGTGGGTTGCTTCATCTTTATGAGCTGTCTCTTGTGTCCTGAGTCACTCCAGCTCTCACACACCTCTTCTAAGTGCTGCATCTGTAACTTCAACAACTTTTCTCCGGTACGTTTAAGTACTTGTATACCTATCATCGAACTGTAAGCTCTTGGGGTTCAGAATTGACTTCCCCTGTTATACCTTGCTGTTATACCTTTTCCGGAGGTTTACCTCTTTATTTTTTATTATGAAACCTGCAGACATTTACAGAGTAACTTGACTTGTTCACCAGATACAAAGCCGGAATGTTAAAAATGATTCCAGATCACACATGTTCTGTTCTATTCATTTCTCTCCTTTCTTTCCTAGCCACATTTGCATTGCTTCTTGCGGATGAGAAAGGGGAGGTGGGGAGGGGGCGACGATTTCAGTTCTGAAACATTTTCCTAAATCTGTCTTTTTTTCTGTGTTGGTTCGCAGCTCTTCCAGAAAGCAAAGGAGTCAACGAGGGGTAAAACTGTGACATGGTGTCTGAGGAAAAGCTGTTCTCCTGCTGTAGACTGACAGGCTATCACCCGGCCTCAGCAGTGCCTGTCTGCAACCCTAGATAAGCTGCACACGCTTTTTGGGAGGAGGGACCTGGGCTTCTTACCTTACCCCAGCTGCAGACTTCTCACGGCGGATGCAGGCTTACAATGTGAATGAGCCAGGCGAAGCCACAGCAGCCAGGGACTCGACAAGCTTGGATCTGTGAAAATCTGGGAGATCAGGAAAGGAAAAGCCAGACTGGATTAAAATGCCATCCAAGGGGAAGTATTTTATTAACGATAACGAAGACTGGATTATTACACATTCACTGTATGAGAAGTACCAGTGCATCAGCCAGCACTACCCACTTCTGCTCATCCTACTCTTTGTGGTCGGAACGGCATGTGTAACTCTGATCGCCCTCTTCTTCGCATCCGACCAAGTGAGTAAAACTTTCTACCCCGGCTAGAAAGGTGGCTGTAACTGTTTCACTGCCACAGATACCTCCAAAGCCCCTAATTGCAGCAAAGTGGCTAGGCATACAAACCAGAGCTGCCATGGATATATGTTCGTACTAAGTTCTTGATATTCTAGATCCGAGTTTTACGTTCTAACTTCATTTTCTTTGGAACTCCATGATTTGTTTTGTTGCCTTGTGCTTGATAGCAGTGTCTCTTTGTGGGTTACATCTTTAGTGGCCTGAATGTTAATTTATAGTTCATTGAGGAAGCCTGTACTTCTATAGTGTCCTAAAGACACTCAGTAAAAGTAGATGAGGACCCTTTTCACTAGGGAGCCATAGTCTAAAGAAAGCAATTGTGATGGTGGGGGGTTGATAAGAGCTGTAAAAGCCTCATTGTTCAGGGTGGGCTGGCTGACGGATAATTGCTTTTCCTTACTTCATGCAAAGTGAGCACTTGGGGGTGATGGAAGTTTTGTGATGGATAATTGATGCTACCTTTGATGTCTTGAGAAAACTTTGTGCCGAAAGACTCTTCAATACCTGGTCTTTGGGACAACGTTCTAAATACTATATGCTGGTATTCTTTCATTCTACTTTTGAGGGAGACTTTTCTGAAGATCTGTTGACCTTTCCAATATGCAAATGGCCTTTAAAATTGATGTCCTATCATGCCCTTTTAAATGATTGGGAAATATAAAACTGATTTCATCCAATTCCATTAGTTCTTAGGATTTAACATTAAAAGCCAAGCTTAAGTACATTTGCTTTCATGAAAAAATATATTAATTCTATATATAATTCATTCATTCATTCTTTCATTCATTCATGCTTCCTACTGGAAAATATTCTTCTTTTTTCTATGGAAACTCTAAACTTAAACCACAGACAATAGTGTCAGGATCTTCAGTGGCATACGGGTTCTCTCAATAACCGGTTTACAGTTTCAGTTTCACCGCTGGTACCTTTGGCAGGAAATATCTTCATTAACATGTTACAAGCAGCAGTGCAGCTACAGCCTGGTATATTTGATCAGGCCAAGCTGCCATACCTCTGCTAAAGTGGACCCCTAATCTTGAAAGATTACCCACTTCAGTTAAGCAGTTGTATAGATCACACTCACTTCGTGTCAGTGGAGTGGGTTTCATCAGATTTCATCCTGGGGGTGTGAAAACTCTTGGGGTTATGTATAAAAGTAAGGTATCAAAAAGTGTCAGTATTTTTGGGATGTGGGGGCAAAGGTCTTGGTTAAAATGTGTACTGCTGTATTTTACTGTTGAGCAACTTTTTAATACTGATGGTCGTCTATCATTCAAATATTCAGATAATATTAAATCAATGACCTCATACAGTGGGACCAATGGTTACATAAAATGGACACCTTTGATGTTGTTCATACAGAAGTAAGCCTACAGTAATGCATTGTAACACAGTCAATTCTAAACTGACTCCACACCCAAACACACTATACATCTAAATGTCATTCCATTAAAAGAAAGTGATCATCATATTATAACTTTTATGAATAATGGTCATAGTTTGAATCATAACATGACATGTTCCTGATTTGACAATAAATATTGCTTTAGATGCATCTTGTATGCTTTTCATGCACATGATGAAGGCATCATTCAGGCTTTGGTCTTCTTACTGACAATAATTGGAAAGCACATTGGCTCTCAATTAGTGCCAATAAATCTGCAGGATTATGCAGCCTACTGTATGGTTTATATACTAATTGAATTTAAACATAGTCTTTACATCAGGAAAAATGTGCAGACTAGGTGGGGGGTATGGGTCTTATCTGCTGTCGGATTCTATGTTTCTATGTTTCCTGACAGACTACGCAGAGGGATTCTTTAACACCTGTTGGGATGTGTAGTGTCATTAAACACATAGCCCATTGGAACATATGGAGGAATTTCATGGTTTATATTGGCAGAAAACGCAGCCTTTCTATGTTACAGAAATATATTATGTTTACATACTTTGAATTTAGGATTCTTACCATCCTACGATTCTTTAAACTGAAATCTGTCTCCTAGTATGTAATTATTTTCAAATTATATCCTTTTTAGGGGTAGTGCTCCAGTCCTCATCAGATTCATATACTGCAACATTTCCCTAACTAATTCATATACTGGGAACAATGGTGCATCTCATATTTGTTTTGTATAAATAGGCTACTGGGTTCAATACAATTTGAAATGTTTGTTCTTGCCAAGGAACCTCTTTCTTTTTTTGTGCTAACCCCTACTTGGGACATCACTGTCTACTTTAGGACATTGCTAGTATTTCCCCCATTTTTGATGTAGAATCTAGAGTATTTTTTTTTTATTATTTATCTTACCATAATACTAGCTTTTTCCTCATTCTAGTTGAAGAAGAAAGAGATTTATGAATGTAAAGATTCTGCAACATCTTGGCTCCATTTGTAAAACATATGGACATTTTGAAGCCGCTGTGCTGTTCTGTATGAGACAAACTACCTATTTGTGTATCTTGGGGAAGAATTTAAACCCCCTTTATAGGTTTTTATGCACAGATGGACAATTCCTAGAAACCTGACCTAGTGCCAGAACCCTACAGCATATGGAGATATATGTTTAGTAAAAATAGGTAGTTAAGGCTTTCTGCACACAGTTTGACCATTTCATGCAGACAGCTCACATATGGTTTTGTTGACATCTAATAAAAGTATAATTGACCCGGTTTGGTGATACCAGTTAGTATTGGCAGTGATATGTAACACACTGAAGTTATGTTTAAGTTTAACATATTAGAGAACAAGTTGAACACATTTTACACACCAATATAATCAGTGAGATCTTAGCTGAACTTGTATATCCTGGTTTTGGAGCCTTTTGTCAAAACTGACTCGCCCCATCTAATGTATCGGTTTGTCTTAGTCTGACAAAACAGTTTTGGCAACGTAAATTGACATGCTTTTATAGAATGCAATCTGAGGGGTTTATCCACTAAACAGAATTGTGGTATGTTTAAACGTCTCCAAATCCCAGTGAGAAAAAAAAGACAAAATGGCCCTTTGTAATCTATAAATACATTGGAGAGGTTTCTTGGGTCATCTCTCCAAGGATTCTATGTGTTACCCAATTAAGCCTTCTTGTAAAAGAAGCACATCATGGTTGGCCTTCCATAACATGTAGTATATTTGGTGTGTTAGTATGTTTTAACTCACCTGTACTTTTATAGATTTCAGCATTAAAATGATCGTGTCAGGTGTACTTGGCCACTTCTCAAACACGATAAAATCAACAATAGGCACACAGACTCGACGTGGTCTCAGAATGTAACATAGTTAAGTCTCTGTTAGGTTGGCCACATGTTAAATGCTCCATTAAGTAAACATTCTCTTAGTCTCACTAGAAATCCATTATGTAACACTCAGCGAGACAGACAGAGGACATGCCAAACAGCTGGAAATGCTGACTCAGATGGTTTTATTACTCCAAAATCCAACCATAGCAAGAAGAGGGTTTCAGGCATTGGCAGCAGCCCTTGGGTGGTTAAGGAACTTATTTGAGTTGTTGGTTTGTTTTACGGTGCGTATGCACTTTTATGCAAAGTCTTAGTTTTTTAATACACTCTTTTAACGACATTTTACAACTGTTTGTAGGCGGAAATGAAAATATGCTACGTAAAGCTATGTCAACCTTCTTTGTAGAACTATACAAAGGTTTATCCTTACTAATGTTTTTTTATAAAATGATTATATTTTCATAATAAAACATATATATTTAAATCAGTGTTTCGCTTAAAAGAGTTTGTGATTCCGGTCTGTGCTCATCTTATGAATTTATAATTCTACAAACTCAATTCTCTGTAGATTAAAAATATAGATACTAATAGAGTCAAACCACTTTCTAGTGTTATAAGTATGTTGTATGTTTTAAATGATTTTGCTTCTTCAGAGTATTTAAAGCTTTGGTGCCTTCATGTTACCAAGATAAATGGCGTGGAAGGTGTTTTCTGTTGTAGAAGTCTTTTACATCACGTCTGGCTCCTCTTTTTGGTGCCTTCTCATATTACACAGCAAGCAAATCAAGTCTGGCCGCTCTCTTAGTACTTCATACTCTCTCTGATTCATATTCCATGGATTTTCTTGTTCTGAGTATCCATATTGATGACATAGAAGCCACACTTTTCCCTTCCATTTCTTTAACATCTTTTGTTTGTCAGATACCCTTTGAGTATTGTAAATGAATGCCACTTTGGTAAAAGTTGGATTATAGGAGTTAATTTGTATCATTGGGGTCTGTTATGTTATTGTGGTACTTGAAAAAATCTTTTTACAGTATAGCCCACCAGTTCAATTAGCATGAAAACAAACAAAATAT
Organism: Spea multiplicata; assembly: GCA_009364415.1. Classification (NCBI taxonomy): domain Eukaryota; kingdom Metazoa; phylum Chordata; class Amphibia; order Anura; family Pelobatidae; genus Spea; species Spea multiplicata. The sequence goes on from VKOC01016257.1 coordinate 163,965, forward strand.
GTTGAAAATAACTTTATACCCAGGGAATGCGGTTCCTATTTTGTAATGGGATTCCGCGGTGCGCCGGTCTGTTTTTCCCACGGCTTCTCACTTACATATTGCCAAATTGTAAATCCGATACTAGCTGTAGCCAAATCCCAACTTGGGCTGCCAGCCTGCTTGAACTTGGGTTCAACCTTTAGATTTTTTACTTTCCTCAGGGTGGGTCAACTTGAACTCAAAGGGACTCTCATGAATAGTTTAGTTGAGAACTTTCAACTGATAAACATTAAATTGAGGTTTGGTGGACAAACTGTGGACCAGAAAATATTTCCTGTGTTAAAGCCCTGAGAAGCACTTATGTTTACATTGTACAGCGCCGCACAATATATTGCCGCAATCAATAAGTTATAACAGTGAGTGACCTGAATGCTTTCAATTTAAACCAGTAGGATCAGTAACAAACCTCTAAATAGGTGATAACCATCTTCACACCTTCTGTATTTTGTCTCATGATGTATACCATTTCTTCCTACAGCAATAGTACAAGCCAGTTGTAAACCCTGTGCACATCTCCCCAGGACACAATACGTTTCTAACTAAAGACTTCATTTTGGAGCACTGTAGTGACCATCTTCTATTTTCTTGTTCCCCAGGAGCCTACAGAACACCTTCCCTTATTAATTACAGTGTTTTTGGCACTGGTGATATTCTGCGCCCTCTACGTGCTGGTATACACAGAACTGTTTGCGCAGAAATGGCTGAGAGTGTTTTCGCTGGTGATCTACATCTGCCTCTTGACCATCGGTTACGTCTTGATTTACGACCCAATCGTTGTTCACACATGGGACCAGGTAAAAAAAAAACGACGTGCTTTCTGCTGTTATTTGTGCAAACTTTATTATATAAAAGAATCTAAATAATCTGTATCCAATAACATCTCAAGATCTCAACATCTTAATTTGGATGATTTAGGTCAAAGAGCTCCTGTCTGCGGTGCAACAATATCTGCAGCTGGGTCATACCATTAAGAGTGAAACCAAACACCGTTTTATAATAGAGCTGGTTCTCGTTTACAGTTTATTTCTATATGTACAGGTTTCACTTTGTCCTGTTTCCTGTTGTGTAAAAATAAGAATGCAGAGTGAAATAGATGTTCCCAGCACCGACGTTTAGTGGAAAAGGAAACATTTTTTTTGCTGTAACAAAAAGTCATAAGACTTTTTTTGCAGTTTAAGAAGAAATGATCTATAATGTGGAGAAGTGGCTAGCAATAATAAAAAAATATCTTTTGAGGATTATCAAAAACAAACAAAACACCAACTTTTTTGATACTCTGCACCCACCTCGACAGTTAAACTCAAGACAGGGAAAGGCAGCCTTTCAAGACAGGGAAAGGCTGGTGATGGTCTACAAGAGTTTTTTGTGTAGGGGTTGTAAACCTATTTGACATATTTTCAACTGTAATGTGTTGTAGAACAGTGCGTCTGAATGGGATTCTGGGATATAATAGAGAATTGCAGTAGTTTATGTATAGAGTTTGTATTAAGTGGGAGTATGGAGTTCATATCTCTTTGCACAGAGTGCCATGCAAGCAAGTTTTCTCAGTTGGCCAATATGAATAGGCAGAACGAGGAGCTTTAGCAATCATTCCTTGGGTTATTCATGCCATGGTGGAACTGATGCCTGCATTGGTAGTCCAAGGGTCATCCACTAAAGTCCCTGGCAAATTACATATTGAGTATTATGTTGTGTGATATTCAGAGAAATAGAAAGCTATGGCACTGTGTCCTGAGTCTGCTTTTTCTGTCCATTATATGCTACTCCTATACAATAACCGTAACACATCTGTACCTATGCATAGAGTATTAGGGTGGTGAAAGTGTGCGGAATGACTGTACAAGATCAAACCTTTCAATGCTGTGGGAAAATGGGCTAATGAAACAGGTGTGTGGGTCAGGAGACCATTCGCTCGTTCAGATGTCTGTACGGGATACGCAAGGGATGCAGCTGCACCTCTTTTGTACAAAAGCACCTAGTGTATAATGACTGCATTTATAGCAAAGTATATATGAGAGCTTCTCACAGCAGTCTGTAAACTGCAACAAACCACTGTGAAACTTTGAGCTTTAATGGAGTTTTTTAAAATGTATTTTATTTGCTGACGTGAAAGGGAATTCCACTGTCTGTAACTGACTGGTTCACTCCGGCAGCCTAAGTTTGTAACCCGAGAGGTAAAATCTTTTTAATGCCTTTGTGAGCAGGTAGCCGCAGACGTTGCCAACCCAGTGCTAGAGCTGACTGGTGGTAGGTATATCATGTGCAAGGATATGTTTGGACAAAAAAATAGGAATAATAGGTGGGGATGGCCAAGGAGGCAAATGTTTGTGCAGAATTCCACCATGTTCATTTGCATCAAAGTGCATATGATGGCTGCCGTGTCCCTTTAATGTGTCCGCCATTGGCGCCCACAATATAAGCAGCATATTTCTACAAAAATATAACTACCATAAAATCTCGGGTATAATTCACACAATTTACCCCTTATTCAAGAGTCCTGATTTTATGGCAATCACCCCCAGCAAGCTTCTAGTGAAAGAAGTCCTGAGCTGGGCCTGCATCATACATTTTTTGAGATGACTTTAAAGATATCTTCCCACATTAGCTATGTATTATGCTGGGCCATTGCATAGTTAATGTGGGAAGATTTATTGAACGTTATCACAGATTTCATTAGACACATTCTTATTATAATGTTTTATTTTTATTTTAATACATGACGGAGGGAACTCAGTGACTTGGCTTCATCCTGCCCAAGCATGTGGGTATACACTGCCTTCTCAATGTCTGTAGGGGAGTGGGAAAGCTACGTGTATATATTTATCTGTTTACATAACAGGTTCATGTTTTGATTTGATAAAACAAAAGAAAAACAGGTAGGAAGCTGTGAGAAAAAAGTCAAATTAATCAATCTTTTTTGTGTTTTTGGAGTTTCGAGAGCTTTTTGGGTAAACATAGCGAAAGAAATGAAATGAAGCGTTTGAATCCTGTGCAAATGGTTGTCTGGTGGTCAGACCGTAGCATTGTCCAACTCCGGGTCTTCAGCCAAACGTCTGTCACTCCCCGCGGACTCCGTAAGATGCTTAATAGGTATCAGGATAACAAGTGACTGGCACGGCTCCCGGTTCCCATGGAACAGCTGCTAATTATCCGGGATGTTCACGGTTAGAATGGCAGGGTTAGCGTGTCAGTCTCTGTGAACTCTCTCCAGGGCTTTTCCAGTATCACTGCTTCACCCGTCCAAAGTTTTATGCACAGCTGCAAGGGTTTCAATTTCAAGAAAGTAAGACTTGGAAGCCGCTCACATTTGATTGTGTGCTGCACATAAAACGATGTCCCCCACCCCTGGTCCCAGACTATTTCCAATTGCTTCTGTTTTTCATTTATTTATCTGTCCCCTGCATTGCGGTAGAGAAAATATATTTTTTTTAGACAGAGCAAATGATTGTGTCTTCAAATAAGGAGGTCCGGTATCTGATTTTTCCACAATTTCCATGTAAATTGAATTTTAAAATTGAAATTGACCAAAAAGCTAACACTTCTTCCGGAGGCTGACAAATATCGATGGGTTTCCAAGATGATAAAAGAAGTGCATATTTAGTCTTAAGAAAGAAATTAAATTATTTTGTCCTTAAAAATGGATTATGATTTGTGTGTGCATATAATGATTTTTTTTAGCATCTTGGTTTGGTAAGTGGGGATTTGTTGACTTTTACATGTTGATAAACAAAAATGAGATGTACTGTATAAAGATATGAAATTAAATATGTGAACATAATAGAATATAGATGTTCTATGTTATGATAATGTGCCTTTAAATGTATTTGAGCCTGTGCTTGTGAAATACTTTTTGTCATGAAGCAGCACCCATCATATTCTGGAATCATAGTGAAATACATGTGAAAATGGCATCTGTACACACGTGTTACATGTTATCACTTTTATTTTAGGTGCCGTTTTTCCTGTTCATTACCTTCTCTGTGTACACGATGCTGCCCCTGGGGACGCGCGCATGTATGATTATCAGTATCATGTCCGGAACCTCCCACCTCATCGTCATTAGTATCACTGTCATACTGTCCAACAAAACCCATGATTCCATTGCCTTTCAGGTAATGCCACAGAATTTAGTAACTCAGATCACTAACTTTGTAACGTGTTGTGCATTAGTGAAGACAAAACCATTATGGAACTCCTGACTCAAAGTGGTAGATAGAACTTAACGATATGTGAATCGTCACCAAGATTACGAATGAGTAAAGTGGACCCAACACCAAAAAAGAAAAAGCTGCTGGCATAAAAACCACACTCAGGGCTCAGGCCAGGCTGAATTACTCAGTAGCCCGGGGTTCCAGAGATGTGGTGGCCTGCTACAAATAACGAAATGTTGACTTTGACATCTAAAGGGCTGGCATAGAATAAGGCACACAAAAGAAAAGATTATAGGAATGAAATTCATGGAGGAATGAACATGGAATATGAGCTAAAAGGTGGGGGGTAGGTCATTACATTGCAGTGCTTGCCTGTACTTGGATATGGATGGCAATGGCGGGTCATTAGCCAGTTTATTACATATATCGTCAAAGGCCTTTGAAAATGGGAAGGTAATAAAAATATATTAAAAAGGGTTGTATTAAAGACAGTATATTTAATTTCTATACTGCTGTTAAATGGAATCTGTCCTCGGAATAAAACTGGGCCAGTAAATCTCTTTCCGTAGCAGAAGCTGAACAGCGATGGCTTACTCGGCTGCAGGAGTAGAGCTCTGTACCGAGCTTTAGAGTGCATACAGTGCAGTCATTTTAGGATTTGTCCTCTGATGACCCAGAAAAGTGAGACAACCAAAAGATAACCCAGATCCGCAGAATTTTGGACTCAACTTGGGACAGTCACTGAGATGCTATAACATTATTAGCTCAACATCACTGAACCGTTTAAAAAATGAAACACAACTATTTGTGAAAGATGGCTACTTTAAGAAAGATGTGTTTTATTAAAACATATGTTCCGCCCGGATTTTTGTTAAATGAGTACAAAGGCAGACCCTCAGCTTGTCAGTTTCTACAGTTTCCCGCAGCATTCCTAGGGATTAACCTGTTTGTTGCTAGAGAGACCTGCAGTTCATTGTTTTACCATGTCTTCCACACAGTCCTGGCAGCCTTGATGTTAAGCTAATGTAGACTCAAGCTGTGACTCAGGCACCCGAAATGTTTCTCCATGACTTCATATCCTTCTCTGCAGACAGGCCACTTGTGCGGCAGTGTAGTACTCAACCTTCACACATCTACACCCAGTGCGTTGAGACGTCTGGCAAAAATTGTATGAAACGCGATATGGGGGTTGCTGAGAAACAGGTCTCCTTTAAAGTACATATAGTCTAGGAAATATCCTTGAAAAGGGTCCTTGTTTGGGTGGGTTTAGGAGACCACTGGGACCTGACCGTTGTGTCCCAAAAATAAATTCCAAATTCCTCAAATTGAAAACATTTGTTTATTCCTTCCTTTGTAGTACAGACTAATCTGTAGCCGTCTTATTAAATGGAATATATTTTATTATAGTGTTTGGTTCACTTAGAATAAAAGTCCGTTACTCCTGATCCATAGCTGTGTGATCATTACATGATAGAAATTCTTCCATCCCAAGTATAGAACTATAGGATACAAAGTATTAGTAGTTTTTTCTATCTGGCTCTTTTTCTTTGTTCATGTGTGAAATGTAACACATGTGAAATGAATGTGAGGCTTACAGAAGTTATTAGTAATTAGGTGCTGGTTTTATAGTTCAGTCTATGCAGTGATTTATAAACCTCCTGGAGGGTTTAAGGGAGGACAATAATTCATTATTATTTGTGTCCCAAACATACAACAGAAAACACTGGAAATAGCATCATGTATTAAACAAAATAAATGTACTTTATTGTTTCATTGTCTTTTAATTTAATTCAAATCAAATAATCGGATTTTTGATATTCACACATTAACGACCCATCACAAATATTCTTGTAGCTATTAATGGTGACAACCAATTGGTTCTGGTAGCAGTCCTTCAATGCTAATCGAATGTGTCGGGAAGTAATAATTTACCAAATTAGGTCACCCCCCTATTAAGTAGACGTTTCCTCCATAATGTACTAGTAAGAAAAGTGCAAGTTAGGGTGCTCTAAAAGCAGAGTAGAACATTAAAGGGAGGATTAGAAGGATTAAAGGGATTCATAAACTCGAGAATGTACCTAGTTGCCCAAGAATCAGAATTTTATTTACAAATGCATCCGAATTTAAGAGTGCTGCTGGCTGATTGCGAAGTAGAAAGATTTGGACCCTGGTTAATGATCCATTAGGGTATTTGCTGAAGCTTGTTTAAACATTACAATGGGTTCATATATCGGCTAGCCAAAAATCAACAGAAAAATACCTTACTTTGTTCTGTTTTTCATGACTCTAGTGGTCAGATCCCTTCTACATAGCAAATAATACCAGTAACTGTCCAGTACTGGACATTCATCTTATCACGCACTGAATCTTTGAATTTAGAATCTCTTGCTATTCTGGTAGTCATCTGAAGAATAGAGTTTAATGATATACCTATTTCAGAAATGGTTTCCCTTTGTTATTCAGTATCCTGTGTTATATGCTACAAAAAGACACTCCTTGTACTTTCCTCTCCTAGATCATTGCCAATGCTATTATCTTCCTCTGCGGGAATCTCATGGGCGCCTTCCACAAGTATCATATGCAGGATGCTTCGCGGGATCTGTACAGTTACACGGTGAAATGTATCCGGACAAAAATGAAACTGGAGTTGAAAAAAAGGCAGCAGGTAAGGGCAGCGCAGTTTGGAAATAGTTTCCGCTTTAGAGTAGTAGATTAGATACATTCATTGATTTGTTCCGCCATTATCAATTGTATAGAATCTCAATGGTGTCTTATATTTGCTAGGAGGTCTTGTGCGCCTTCTCTTTTCCTTACACATTGTATGGATGCCAGACTACATTTGTTAATGATGACTCCTCGTTATACTGGCTTTGGATGGTGGATTTACCAAGCGGACCATTCTTTGTCCCTCATGATGTTCACTCTCGAGTTGATAAACAAGGAAGGAAATGTCATCATCACCTCATGTAAACTCTACATCTGAAGTCCACACTGTTAGTCTATCAGTACTGTTGTTAAGGACTAAACTCAGCTAAACTAAGTAGATATTTGCTGCTTGTTGATAGATCCTGGGCCATTCACAAAGTAATGGCAGACTACAATTTCCTGAACCATAATCAATATTAACACCTTCCTGTCATCCTAGGAGAGTCTTCTACTGTCTGTGCTCCCTGTCTATATCTCCATGGAGATGAAATTGGCAATTCAAGACAGACTTAAGGAAAGCAACGACAACCGGCAACCGGACAAAAACTTCCACAGCTTGTATGTCAAGCGGCACCAAAATGTCAGGTGGGTGACCACAATACGGTAGCAGAAACATAGAAGAGTTACCTTCCTCATACACACAGGAAGTATGGGAAAGGACATAGACATGTTAACTAGGGTTCTGGCCATAAAACCATTAAAAATCTTCACACAAGATGCTCAGTCCTATAAATTTTTACAAGTTCTCAGATTTTTCTGTGACTGTGTACAGGGCTTACAATGTCTGGCTCTTAGAGCTCTACTCATCTTTTTTCTTGCAGTATTCTGTATGCGGATATTGTAGGTTTTACACGGCTGGCTAGTGACTGCTCGCCCAAGGAACTAGTGGTCATGCTGAATGAGCTGTTTGGCAAGTTTGACCAGATTGCAAAGGTAAGTATAATGCCAGTCTAGATATGAGAAGATTGACTTCTTTGTGATTGTATAATACATTAATTATGTATAGAAGTATCAATGTGTGATGAGAATAATGCAGGAACCCAAATCTGTTTCTGAGCTCCACAGTTTTTAGAGTCTCTTATGATTTGCTTAACGTGGCACTCCATACCAGGGCCCATAGTCTGTAGTAAGGAGGCTGGTACTCAGTCCCCTCCAGGAGCCCATGGCACGGAGGCTTCTGTGACACCCATATCTGTAACAGATGCAAAAATCAAATCACACACATGTTTCAGTATGTCACAGTTATGAACAGTCGTGGCCAAAAGTTTTGACAATGACACAAATTTTAATTTTCACAAAGACTGCTGCCTTAGTTTCGATAATGGCAATTTGCATATACTCTAGATGTTATAAAGAGTGATCAGATGAATTGCATTTGATTACCAAGTCCCTCTTTGCCATGAAAATGAAATTAATCCCCAAAAAACATTTCCACTGCATTTCAGCCCTGCCCCAAAAGGACCAGCTGACACCATGTCAGTGATTCTCTCATTAACACAGGTGAGAGTGTTGACGTGGACAAGGCTGGAGATCACTCTGTTTTGCTGATTGAGTTAGAATAACAGACTGGAAGATCTAAAAGGAGGATGGTGCTTGACATCGTTGTTCTTCCTCTATTGACCATGGTTACCTGCAAGGAAATGCGTGCTGTCATCATTGCTTTGCACAAAAAAGGGCTTCACAGGCAAGGATGATCAAGAGCTTCAAGGGGAGAGGCTAAATTGTTGTGAAGAATGTGTCAGGTAGGTTGACCACATCGGCCATGTTTTCCAGGACACATAAATGTTTTACATGCTGCTGACCAGCCCACAGAAGATGCTACCCTGCAGTATGGTGGATCTATAGAGTTATGGAAAGGAACCAATTAGTCAGTTATACTTCCCCCATGCTGCAAGGCATCATTTTATTAGGGCTTGTCAGCAATATGTAAAAATGATATGTGTCCTGAAAACGTGGCCGATATGGTCACTCCAGTGTCAGGGAGCCCAAGAAAGTCCAGCAAGCACCAGGACCGTCTCCTAAAGTTGATCCAGCTGCGGAATCAGGCGCCACCAGTGGCAGAACTTGCTCAGGAACGGCAGCAGCCAGGTGTGAGTGCATCTGCACACACAATGAGGCTAAGACTTTTGGAGGATAGCCTGTGTCAAGAAGGGTAGCAAAGAAGCCACTTCTCTCCAGGGGACAGACTGCAAAAGATACAGGGATTGGACTGCTGAGGACTGGGGTAAAGTCATTTTCTCTGGTGTATCCCCTTTCTGATTGTTTAGGGAATCCGGAAAAAAATCTTATCAGGAGGAGACAAGGTGAGTGCTACTGCCAGTTGAGTGTCATGCCAACAATAAAGCATCCTGAGACCATTCATGTGTGGGATTGCTTCTCAGCCAAGGGGGTGGGCTCACTCACGATTTTGCCTACGAACACAGTGATGAATAAAGAATGGTACCAACACATCCTTCAAGAGCAACATCTCCCAACCATCCAAGAACAGTTTGGTGACCAGCAATGCCTTTTCCAGCATGATGGAGTACCTTAAAATGAGGCAAAACTAAGTGGGTTGGGGAACAAAATATCGAAATTTTGGGTCCATGGTCAAGAAACTCTTCAGACCTTAATCCCATTGAGAACTTGTGGTCAATCCTCAAGAGGCGGGTGGACAAACTCCAATCATTGATTATGCAAGAATGGACTGCCATCAGTCAAGATGTGGCCCAGAAGTTAATTGACAGCATGCCAGGGCAGATTGCAGAGGACTTGACAAAGAGGTCAACACTACAAATATTGACTCTTTGCATAAACTTAATGTAATTGTCAATAAAAGACTTTGAAATGCTTGTAATTATACTTCAGTATACCATAGTAACATCTGATAAAAATATCTAAGAACACTGAAGGAGCAAACTTTGTGAAGACCAATACTTGTGTCCTTCTCAAAACTTTTGGCCATGACTGTATAAGTACCTATAAGCAGAATCGGTCGGCACTATTGGAATATATATTATTTATGCAATAGTTATACTAGGGATATACAGTATGTTTCCCTACAAGTGGTATTCCTTACACTATAGTTCCTATTCCTGAAATACATGGTGCACGGTGGCACAGACCACCAGAAGTGTGTATGCAAAAGGAGTACATGACATGAAACTTCGTCATGACGCTTCATGATTGAAGAAATAGATTACCCCCCCAATTTATAACTGATCACATATTCTGTATTGGGAGTATTGGGTTAGCACTGCAGATCGTACTGTGTGCTTTGGGTATGATCCATTAAAATATCCCAAATATTCAGAGGTTATATTAATAGGTAATTTAGGTAATTGCTCAAATCTGCTACTACCTCTGTAATCAACCTGTCATACACAGTTCAATGAATCATACTATTTCCAGTTACGTTCTTGTCACTATTTTTTTGTATCAATTTTGTCACCTGCTGCAGTCATTGATCAATCAACAGAGTCCCCAGACCACTTTACTGTGTATTTCCGTGTTGAGAGAATAATACATTTTTCAAATTACGTCTAAGTTTTAAACACCAAACGTAACGGTTTGCTCATTCAGTGGTTTGTCTCCTGGCCTTGCAGGAAAACGAATGCATGCGGATTAAAATTTTGGGTGACTGCTATTACTGCGTATCAGGCCTCCCTGTGTCCTTACCCAACAACGCCAAGAACTGTGTTAAGATGGGGCTTGATATGTGTGAAGCAATAAAGTAAGTACTGCTTGCATCCACACTGTGTGAAGGAATGCTTTCACAACTTTAAACACATAACAACACAACAATATTATATATATAGCCACCTATACCCTATAATGCAACAATGGTCTCCTGCTCATGGTACTAGACTTTGCTCTTATAACACAAGAAACTCTGATTAGGTTCTTATGCACTCATGTTTTGTCTGTGCAACTTAGTATGTGGGGGGTTTCAAGACAGTCAAGTGTCATTGGAGGTCAGTATAGCATTTTCAACACTGGTATGATAATTAAATGTTCTTGACCTCGGTAAAACTATCCCAAACAAAGGTATGTTGGAAACTTGTAAGCTTACTTATATTAAAGTCTTTCTTTCAAGAACTCAGGTGATAGCATATGGATATGTTCTCTATTCTAGTTAAAAAGTGCAACCAATTGGATTTCAGTTTAGATTTATTCAACACTTTATTATCTGTCTGTTAGGAAAGTGAGGGAAGCCACTGGAGCCGATATCAACATGAGAGTGGGGGTACATTCTGGAAATGTACTCTGTGGGGTAATCGGCCTGAGAAAGTGGCAGTTCGATGTCTGGTCTCATGATGTCTCTTTGGCCAATCGCATGGAATCTGCGGGAGTTCCAGGGTAAGATTCGGTGGCAATTAATAGAGTAAATACCTAGCAGTCAATAACTTCCTCGACCTACTCATTGGCAGGACAAACAAACCATTAAGGTTTGTCCCATACATTGAATGAGCTGGTAACAACGTTAGCGTAGTCCCAGGAGGTTTGGTTCTCATGCATGGCTCCCTCTTTGTTTGTAGGCTGACTTACCTGCCTAGTACAATGCCAGGAGAAAACAAAATGTGTCCTGTACTTATAATTGCTCTTTTAAGCTTGTTGAGCCTTATTACTTCTAATGTATAATTACATTAGGTTTTAAAGTATATAATCCCTGTATTATGTTACTGTTGGATACCTGATACCTGTTTTCCCATCCAGTCGTGTTCACATCACAGAAGCAACATTGAAACATCTGAATGGAGCTTACAAAGTGGAGGATGGACATGGAGAGCTAAGAGACCCCTACCTTAAAGAAATGAACATCAAGACTTACTTGGTCATTGATCCGAGGGTGAGTGAATAGCAAGAAGAAAAATGTAATTTTGGCATATGGTACACAGCCGCTAACAATGTCTTTTTAATGCTTTTTTATGGTGATAATTGCCACGTTGTTACAATTTTGTTTTCCTATTTTCTGTAGGCCAAGCAACGTCATGCCCAAAACAATCACATCTCCAAGCCAAGAGTTAATGATGGCCTTAAAGTTCGACCCTCTGTTAGGATGACCCGGTATCTTGAGTCTTGGGGTGCAGCCAGACCCTTCTCCCATTTTGACCACAATGAGACCCCCAGTACTGGTACATTGATCCCTAATGGAAAACCGAAACCGGTAAGAGATTAATTAAGGGCTACGATGCTCTTCAAATACTTAGTAAATGCTTTCGCTCCTAATGCTCAAAGTGTGTATTATAAATAATTTCTACGGAAGCAAATCAAAGAAAGAAAGGCCCATTCATTTCATCTGTTAATGTGGAGACTCACATTGGGGGGGGGGAATTGGCATCAGATAGAAACATTGCTTGTATTGTAAACAAAGTAATACAAAATTACAAAATGTTTTATAATGGAAACATATGCCACTTACACATAGGGGTTCATAATTCTATTATGTATGTAATTATTCTGTAATGCTGTGTTTTTGTGTTTTGGATTTTAAAGAAACTTTTTGTTTAAATTTAAATTCTGCTTCAGTCTTGGTGCAGAGATGGTATTAAGTTGTATATTTTTATTATTGCACTTTTGATTTAGTTACTCATGATAATGTTTGGCAGGTTCCCCATTATAGACTGTAGCCGGTATATACAGACAGTGCCTCTGTGTCTTTTAAACATTTCTAATAAGCAAACATAATAAAAGAAAAGAGAGGTAAGGAAACAGAAGGCAGGTGGCAAATGATAGAAAGGGGAAAAAGAGATCAGATATGGTGAAATGAGTCAGGAAATCATAAACATTGAGTAATTTTGGACATGGGTATAAAATCTCAATTCCTTTTCATCAGACGAACAACAGCTTGTAATGCAGAGTAAAAAATGTCACAAGACATTTCAATCATGCTTCTCAAATATAATCCCCAGTAGGCATCAACAATAGATGCGTGGCTTGGAAATTCCCAAGCTAATGTTCCCTTCTTTTATGTAGTTCAGCATGTTTGTATAATAATGAATACATTATATTTACATAGCGTGATAAATGTGCTATATAAAATGAATGTACCATCGGCAATATTGTGTAAGGTCTCCTAAAAGTAAAAAATGGGTAGCCGTTACACAATGTCATTGTTACAGAAGGCTTGTGGGGACAGACAAAGTCAGGAAGCTTTTAACCCTATCTGAATACCTTCTTTGCAACCTCTTCTGGCTTAGGGGAAAATATCACTGTCAAAGCTATTTTTGATACAGTTCAAGCTCATGGCCATTGGACTGTTACAGTTGTTGGTCCAAACTTCCGATCCCCATATTGTCAAAGCTCTCTTGTATCAGAACTTCTGAATTTTCTATTAGCAATGTGGCCCAAACGAGAAAGGGCTCTCAGTGTTGAATGGTGACCATGCCATTAGGTTAAAGAGACGTGCCAAATGTATTGGTGCCATAGACTATTGTCCCCCAGCCAGAAATTCTAGATTGCCAGAAAGGGCTAGATATATTATTATATGTTTGATGGTAGAAGGACATATATAGGTGGCAAAATCAAGGCGTTATGATCTCATACTCTCTGGGATTACTCCAGCTCTTATTATTAATGATAGCAAGCTGACCTAAATCAGAAATGTGATAACTCATATTCAAATTACATTAAGGTCAGTGCTAGCAAAACACTGGAAAACCCCATCCTTGCTACGAGGACCTTGCCTGTTCCTTATATACACCTGATTCACCTTTCTCACGCATAGCGATTTCCATTTTACATAGAAAACTACTTACTAAACGTAATACCTCCGCAAATAAAAACATATTGAGCCATTGGCTAACAAAACATATAAATATGACTCTGTAATTGCAATTTAGTTATAATTTACAGCATGTAACATGCATGTTATAATATCTGATATTTGACCTCTTTCAAGGAAATCCCACTCCAGGGTGTTGGACGGCCAGCCAGTACAGACAGGTATGTTGGATGCTGTTTTGACACAGACCCCTGTGCATTTTACAAGAATACTTTTCACACACACAATACATTTGTTTTCTTTGCTTTGATCTTCTACAATTCTATGTATCTTGGGTATTTGTCTTTTTATTCTTCTCTGTTATTGATAGTAAAATGCTAATATTTCACCAGGAGTGGCTCACAGAAGAAGAATCAGGAGGAAGAACTCCATGAGCGGATGATGGACACAATCGATGGACTCAGCTCTGCTAAGTATGTTGGCTAAACATACAATATGTGTTCTGCTTAAGACAGCGATGCTGTGCTATTCTCTGTAACTCTGTAACTCTGTAACTGAATGGATTGAAGCACCATGAGTTACAATTTAAAAAAAAACAGACTATTTATATATAAAAAAAACTTTCAAATGAATATGAAACAGCCTAGATCCCCTGTTACTCAAAATACATTTGTTTTTTTGTATTACCATTTTGTTAATTACAGAAACTCTATGTTTTTTAATTATTCCAGACCTTGGTTTGGGAAATCTGATGACTTCTACGTGTTCCTGCTCTTTTTCACTGCTGATGGACTGGAAAAAGAGGTAGGGGGCATTTTGACTAATTGCACGTATTTAAAATAGTGTTTGTATTTGGAAACACTTATCTTGCTGTTGTTTAAGCCGTAGAATGGATAGTTCATGCAACAATGTCTCATCTTAAAGAAGAGCCATGGAACAAAGGTCTTTTGACTGTTACTTAGTCTCATCGAAGTGTGTGATTTTATATCTACCAGATACTTGCCTTAACATTCATTGATCACGGACAATCCAGTAACTTTTAGCCTGTTAACTGTACTAGAAGGTTTAGTTATGTATCAGGTTGGATAACATAAACAAAGTACTTACCATTACTTACAACCCAGTCCATGCTTTCTAGATAAGGGACTTGTACGTGGTAAGCCTACATCCACTAAGGTAAAGCGTCATCTGTCTTTTGGACCTTGGTGGGTTATAGAAGACACTTAGTGAAACATCCTCTGTAAATTCTATTGCTGCTTTCCTCCGCCATTACAAAAAGCGAAGGCAGAACTTTGCATGTATATAATTGAACTTCACATTTCAAGTTTTTTTTGGATCCCTTCAAAGTACACAAAGACTGTAGGCCGAACTGGAAGTACTGGTTTAAAAAAATACCTTTTTACGAATAAAAATATTTCTGAGCCACAAGATGATTTTCGGACATTTGATAAATCATCTGACTGCGCACAGGGTTACTACATGGGTGGAAAGCTTTATGCAAACCTGAAAGCAGTCATTAGTAGAATGCAGGTTCGAGTATAAAAACGGGTTGTCTGGATCCTTCAGGGCGCCATGAATGAACTCTCGTAGAGAACTGTCTTTGGAGGTTTTTTTCTTGTTTATGATGGGTGACTGTTTATCTTGGTTCTACAGTACCGCACCATTAGAATCCCAAAGATCCGCAATTATTTCCTGTGTGTGGCGATGGTCTTCCTGTGTATATTTCTGATCCAGATACTGGTAATGCCCAGGTCAGTTTGCCAGACTGTAAAGCATACAAAAAATTATATTTCATTGTAAGTCTAATGATTGCTGTAATATATGTGCTTATTTTACTCTAAATACATACTACAGTAGGGTACTACCCAATAGTAGGGTACTACTTTATAACTGATGCAGACTCCAACAGTAATATTTTGTATAGTTCTAGTACACCCCATTACGAACGCCTCTCTTTATTTGACCGCTCTGTTTACATATTCATGGGTAATATAATTTTAGAATGGAGAGTTTGCTAATTAGAATGGAGTGGAGTGAAAGCCAATATCCTGGACCTAAAGCATAACTCCGACGTAGTCTGCTCCAAAAAGTTACTGGCCAGTCTTGGTCAAAACACACATTCAGGTACAAAATGTTTATACATATACGTGGTGAGGATAAAGTGATCTTAAAATCAAATTATGAAATAAAAGGAGGAGAAGGTAACATTTTTTCTTCCTTCAATCGTTCAATCTTTTCAATATTTCACGCAGCAGAAATTGCGACCCCTTAAACATAACATTTATTTGAAACTATTTGCTAATATGGTCATAGAGAAATAAAGATAGAATAGAGATACCCAATCCCAAATAAATGTACCCTGACACCACTAAAGCAACTGTAGGGCAAAGGACATTAAGATAAATCAATAATGCGGATACTAAACAAAATCACCAAGCCCTATAGTTAAGCCCCCCCGCCCTGGGCTCCGAGTATGCAGGGAGCCAGGGGAGGAGATAACTCTAGCTGGAATCTGAGTGTATAATTGAGTGTATAATTGCTATATCCTATATATATATATATATACTAAAACTACAGTGCGCCCTTACCTGTTCCTTTAATTCTGTTTCAGGAGCACAAAGCTGGGAGTTTCCTTCGGAGTGGTGTCTCTGCTCGTGATCTTTGTTCTTGTTATATGTTATGCGGACAAGTGTGCTGTAAGTAGAGGGGAAGAAGTTTCAGATTAATCTGGGAGCAGTAGATACATTTGGCATAAATGTTATATGGAACCATAGAAACATACACTCATTGGCCAATTTATTAGGTAAACCTTGCTAGTACCAGGTTGGACCCCCTCTTGCCTTCAGAACTACCTTCATTCTTTGTGGCATACTTTCTACAAGATGCTGGAAACATTCCTGCAGATGTGTTGGCTGTACATACATGATGTGAATCTCCCGTTCCACCACATCCCAAAGGTGCTCTATTGGATTGAGATCTGGTGACTGTGGAGGCCATTGGAGTTCAGTGAACTTATTAGTCAATGTTCAAGAAACCAGTTTGAGATGATGTGAGCTCTGTAACATGATGCAAGTAGCCATCAGAGGATGGGTACACTGTGGTCATAAAGTGTGCCAAGAAAATGTCCCCCACACCATTACACCACCACAACCAGCCTGAACCATTGATACAAGGCAGGATGGATCCATGCTTTCATGATGTTTACGCCAAGGTCTGGCTCAACTGGAATCGAGACTCATCATACCAGGAAACATTCTTTCAGTCTTCCATTTTCCAAATTTGGTGAGCCTGAGTTTCCTGTTCTTAGCTGAAAGGAGCGGCACCCGGTGTGGTCTCTTGCTGCGGTAGTCCATCTGCTTCAAGGTTCGACATGCCTTGGTTGTAACGAGTGGTTATTTGGGTTACTGTTGCCAGTCTGCTCATTCTACTCCGACCTCTGACATCAACAAGACATTTTCGTCCACACAACTGCTGCTCACTGGATATCTGCTCTTTTTCAGACAGTTCTCTGTAAACCCTAGAGATGATTGTGCATGAAAAAATAGATTAGCAGTTTCTGAAATACTCAGACTAACCAATCTGACACCAACAACCATGCCACGTTCAAATTCACTTAAATCCCCTTTCTTACCCACTCTGATGCTCGGTTTGAACTTCAGTAAGTTGTCTTGACCATGTCTACGTGCCTACTTTGCTGCCATGTGATTGGCTGATTAGCTCTTTGCGTTAACAAGCAATTGAATAGGCGTACCTAATAAGGTGGACAGTGAGTGTACATGATCTTTGTTTCTATATACAGTGTTTTCTTTGGTTGGTTTGATGCAATCAGTGTATATATGCAACATATTGAATGCTACAGAAACCACACATATGGCTTAAACAAGAAGCTGAACTAACTCCAGAGCTATGAGCAGGAAATAAGGCATCTCACTCCACCTGCAACCCTGCAAAATGTGTATTTTAGTTTAAACAGTCTCGGTTTTTGACAATGCTACTATAAAACGTGGGGTAAATTGGAGTTCATAAATATTGTTTGCAACCCCATTGTCCATTCTTTCAGAGTATGATGCTTTATGAGTAAATGATAGTAATATGTGATGATTCCACTTGACAGCGCTTTTGTAACGAGGGTGCGTCCATCTCACGTGCAATGCGTTCGCTAGTGGAGAAGGTGGAGACACAGCCATTACTAAGGGTCCCACTGGCTGCCCTGACTATTGGAGCTCTTTTGGTTATTGCCATCATTAATTTGGTGAGTTTGTGGCTTCCTTTCTTTGTAAAAAAGTCTTACCGGCAGCCTAATGATAGTTCTGCAACTCACCATAATCTTTTTATTGCAGCCTCTTGATCAGACACTTTTATCATGCAATAGCTCCAGTCTTGAGACAGATGCCAGGTGCCAGAGTATACCCGTAAGTAATGTTTCTCAGTTGGAGCTGGGACTAAATATGGGACCCAAATGATCCAGATATATCTGATTACTAACATTACTCAACACAGAAGTGATAATGTGGCTAACATCTGGTGTCATCTGGTGTAATGATGATGTCAAATATGTACCATCTTAGGCCAGTAGTAGGGCCTGCCGGTGATACAAAGAATTTCTGCCTCTGGGACCTTTTAACCATGAGAATTTTAATGAAAATCATTTAATAATATTTTACTTCTCTCTAGTGCTTTTCCACTTAGACACATAGAGCAAATAAACTTTAGTAGGTCAACCTACCAGCTCCTTCTTTGGTGTCATGCGACATTTAAGCATTCCTTGAAATATTATGAACAAGACAAAAGTTTATATAATCAAAGAGTTGTTTGTTGTTGAGAAAGGGATTGGACGTTCAACGTTTTAGGAATGATGTTTCTTGTGCTGCATTTATTGATAACTATCAGATCAAGCAGATTACAGAGTCAAGCATTCCCTTTAAAATTATACATGTGTGCTTATTATAGCTATTCTGTTCTTACACATTAGCTACGGATACACTTAATTGTGACAGATCCTAAATCTTGATTACTTTTTTTGTTTCCTACGTTGCAGTATTACATTTACTCTTGTATTCTGGCATTCATCGCATGCTCTGTTTTCCTGCGAATGAGTTTTGAGCTGAAGGTTATTCTTTTGTTGGCTGCTTTTACCGCGTACAATGTCATCATCTTCAATACGCATTCTGGCCTTTTCAGAAGTGAGCTGGAACCAAACAGCAAGTAAGTTGTCCCCCTGGATCTAAATTTGCCATAATGTTGTAAAAAAAATTATGTTAAAAAAATAAATTGAATATTTAGTGCTGCACTTTATGGATAAATTACATTGCATGATCTAAATAAGGGGATTAAGGTTTCTACTTCCTAATACCAGCGTTTGGTCTTGAGTACAGACTTTCAAGATACATATATGGGGGAGATGGGGGTAAACATATTACCCAAGGGAGTACAATGTTGCTTCCTGCCCACCCACTGAGGCATATTTCCACATCCCTTACTACTGTTCCAAACATGTTAAAAATACTTTGTGGTTGACAGATATCAGTAAAAATAGAGATAGCAGGTTATTAAGTAAGGCAGGGTTTTGATATAAAATGGGTATGATGGCACTGAGACGATCTGTTGTTTACTTCCATGCCTGTCTTATAGGAGATATGGTTCTGTTGTGTGTCCCAATCCGAGTATCTGCTCTACTGCTTTCCTATTACGTATTATTTTATTAGCTGGATAACCCAAGATTACAATATAATAGACAATTTGTTCTTCATTGAATACTTTCTCACATTTTCCATTTAACGGTGCTCTTCCAATTTCAGCACAACTGGAATCCTGGAAGATCTTCAGAGGATGTCCTGCTTTTACCTCTCACTCTTCTTTTTAACATTGGTTTTATTGGCAAGACAGGTAAGTGAAAGTAAGTGCAAATATGTACAGATCTGCATATGTTTGACTGTGATATCCCTCGTTTTGAATTTTCTAATGATAATCGGGAAGCCAGAATGCAAATACAAAATATATGCAGGGCCAGACTAAGTATTAAAACCAGCTCATTTGGTGCCATTTATGCACATGGTGGGTTATGGCCCCAATATGTATTTGTTGTTCAGAATAGGTGCACCATTGTGCTGAATTTGGAAGAGCAGTGTTAAATGGGAAGCTAAGAAAAGATTCAATGAAGAATGCATTGTCTATCATATTCTAATTTTGGGTTATCCAACTAATAAAATAGTGCGTATTAGGAAAGCAGCAGAGCAGATGCCCAGATGTAAAAGTATATTTGAAAAACACATTAGTCCAGAATAAGATACATATGGAAACACATCGTTTCTAATATCACTGTGGCTATGGGTTGAGACCAACTGAGGGAGCTGAATAATGCGAAAATGCATTTCAAGTATAAAATTAACCATTTTTAAATAAGTTGTTGTCAAGTCAAGACTTGTGCGAAGTTGAACCAGTAAAGAAGACACCTGACTTTTACGTCAATATGTAGAAATCAAACCAGCAACCTCGTGCATAATGTACATAACATGCATACCACCTAACCGTTAAACCACATGATTGCTACATGCTTCACCTCCTCATGGACATATAATGGCTGCCTATTACGAGTATATATGAGTGGGAAGCAGGCAAACATCATATATCCATGGGGCAGAAAAAAAAACCACCAGCTGCCTAATGGCATGGAGGTTAGGCGTAGCACCTCCAGTATAGAAGGTAACTGGTTCGCTCCCCTTTGTTTGCTTTATGTTAAAGTTGCTATATGTACATTTTTAGCGAGTGCATTTGAGTATATGAGAACCACGGAAGGATCAAATCTCCAGCTGTGCGGGTGGCACAGTGGTCTTATGCGCCATACAAAAAGTTGCTGGTTCAAATCCTGTGAACCCTCACAGTTGTTGTGGCTGTGTATGTCTCTGTGATGGTATGTTTAGATATATCAGGACTCATGGGAAATTGAACCACAAGACAAAACACATCTTTTTATGCCATTGTGTAAAAGCCATGCACAAGAATTAGGCTCATACTTACACCCTGTACAAGGGGCACCCGTGATTGCACCAACAACTTGCACATCTCAGGGATCCAACCCAACCGCTACACCACAAGGTTGTCAAACATTGTTCTCCCCATGGACATATAAAGCCTGACTGTTTCTGTGTAGCTGTGAGTGTGGAGCAGGCACGGCTCATATATCCGTGTGGCGGCACAGTTCCCAACTGCCTGGTGGTGCAGAGGATAGGTGTAGGGCCTCCAATACAGAAAGTTGCTGGTTCAATCCCCGTGGACGCTTGTGTATATTATTATAGTTTCTTTATATATATATACATGTATAGAGAGGTTGCATTGAAAGATATGATTACCAAAAAAGCTTCGAATGTTTGGCCACGCGGGTGGCTCAGGTGCCTTATCCGCCGTACATTAGGTTGCTGGTTCAATTCCCATGAGCCCTAACAGTCGTGGTGTCCGTGGTGGTGGGGTCGGCATTAGGTTAGGTGAGTGCGTGAGTCGGTGTGGTTGTGTATGTGTATGTATCTGTTTGTTCCGGCGTGTTTGCGTATGTCAGGACTCATGGGAAATGAATCACGAGATAAGGCACCTGTTTTTAAAGTCGCTATATATAAATATTTTGCGCTTTAAAAAAAATTATAAGATACACTCGCAATGTATATATTATATATTAGTGCGGCTGTGTTTATATACACACAGGCACATTATAGA